>KZ308224.1:547203-599240 GCA_000376725.2 Ladona fulva
GGGGGGGGGGGGGGGGTTGGGGGGTGTTTAGAGCCATAAAGTAAGCAATGCATTGCCTAAGGCTGGTGGGCAGGAATACTTCCGCTCAAAATCTAATGAAATATATAAGATAAATCTGATTTATTTCAGCATGCATACCGAGCTGATCTCCAGTGGCGTTGTGTGTCCAGTGGTGTTTGTGTGTGTGTTACGTACGCAACGAAAGCATACGAGAGGCCATCCTCTCGAATGTTTTCGTTTAATGTTGGTTCTATTCCCTTGAGAGTGAAGTTGAACCCCTAGAACCACCCCTTGGCTACCCCCTCTGACTAATATATTTCGAAAAATCAATATATGTATCTGAAAATAGGATGCGCTCACCAAATGTGGGATAGAAACGTTTTGTCTCAGAATGCATGCTTATCATTCACGGTGTAAAACCGGTGATAAACGCAGTTTGAGATACTTAAGGAAATATCTTCCTTGAATAAAATATATAAAACTTTCAATCAACACCAGTAATTTAACTCATAATCAGTAATAATTAACTCATTATTATTTTCTCTGTAAAAGAATTTATATGTTACTTTTAACGAACTGAGAAAATGAAAATTAAAATAGACTTAATAATCATTGAAATTAATTTAATATTTTGGTCCATAAACGTTCTTCCTATCACAATTGTAGCAAATGTGATATTTTTCAGTAACGATTCTCCCAAGAGGGGAACGAGGGAATACTGTATATATGACAATTTGACATTAATTCCGAGTGAATTACTAACTATTTGCTAAATTTTTACGCAATCCAAATGAGAGTGATTCTTTCCTCTGGAAATGATATTTGAAACTAATGAAGTCATTTACGTATTTAGGTGTCTCTAGCAATTGACAAAACCAATTCTCCATGCCTTTTCATTGTGGAATTTCGGTATTGTAATATTAAAATTGCGCAATTAGATATCACAAGAATGCAAATATTTTTTTAGCTCAAAATAGATTTGACTATATTTTAGGTGCTAAATTGGTGTAATCGCATTCAGGGTTCTTCGTAAATGCCCATATATCAAGAGGTTGTGATGTTTAGAATTGCAGATCGACAGGAAAATATTTAATCTAGTCTAGTTAAACTAGTCGAAAAATGCTTTTTTTGATGCTAAAGAACCATTATGCAGCTCTCTAAAAGACACGGAAATGTAGTCACGTGATTGTAGTTGACATACAGCGACCAAGCGATGATAAGGTACTTGATTGATCGGTTGGATGTGTCTTAACGTTTAAAATTGAGCTCCTTTAGAGCAGTCACGTATGCCAAAATGGCTATTTGCTGCAAGTTTACACGCGACAATAATTTTAAACGCCTTCTCTCCAACACTCTTCAAATGGGAATCCACTTAAGGTGAAGAAAGTAGGTGGTGTTGAAGCAATTAAGGGTTGTCCCTTATTTCGTCAGGTTATATTTGCATTGTTTTCATATACAGTACGAAAGTAGAAACAGAATAAAACCCGCTTACGATGCTTTTGAGGGGACTGAGTGGAAACAGCCCTATATTTAAAAACCTTAGTCATTGACGTGGTATAAGAAACTTGGTAGTTCATCGCCGTATTCCTAGTTGTTTTCCCTACTTTATCTAAAAAATTGGCCGAAAAATGTGTCCTCCATTTTGTTACCGAAAATGAGCAGAGGTACATCTTTGAGCCAACACCTATAACGAATCAAAAGATCAGGACTCATACTAAAACATGGCAAAATCGGTTTTACCACCAGTTTCCTTCAACTACGTCTGCATCGCAGCAAACTTGAAAGTTTTTCAGAACAATCCGATAGCATCCTTTTCTGTGAAAATTGTCCAAGTTTGACACCCTGTATCTTTCTGAAGCATACAAATAACGAAAAATAAAAGACGGAACAACAAAATTCCATCTTTTATGAATATCTATGCGAAGTTTTAAGTCGCTCAATCTAAAAAACTATTTTTGGCCTCTTGGCCAGCTTCTTTCGATTCTAGCCCACTGTGCAGCGTTATAAGCAGGATAGCGCTTTAACTGGGTTGTGGAAACTTTTATTTTTTTGCGTTGAAAAACTGCAGGAAACGGTTTTTGCCTTTTTTAATTTTTTAATACGGGCTTTAAAAATCAGAACGAAAAGAGATCTTCTTTAGTTAAGTTTTTTTTTCAAGCTTAATAGGGGTTATCGAGGGAGTATGCGAACTATTGCTGTGTATGTTACGGTAGCTTCTGGTAAGGTCATACTCTTGAAATATGGTCAAATTTTCGGGCTAAAGCTGCATCTCCCTTTAGAGTTTAATTTGCACAGATTACGGAAACAATTTTCGGTCTATGAAATGATCGGGCTATCTGCTAAACCGGGTTGCAGTATATTCTGGGAACAGGAAAAATCCGCATCATAAGCGGTTAGCTGATTTTCTTGAGTGGTTATTCACATTGGGTTTCGTATGGTGGGGACCAGAACCGGAAGAAATGTGCGTCTTAAACTTTTTTTACTGTAGCTGCCTATCTGAAATTTAGGGTAATACGATAGACAGATGTTTGAGTATGATTTTAGGACAAGACTCTATAGATCAATACATACACGTTTAATATTTTCAACACCATTAGAAATTCAGCTAGCTTTGCATGGACGATCTTCAGAGCAATAATCTGTGTCAGGAAGGATTAAAAACTACTGTAGTCTCCAAACTATTTAATCAAGGTATATAAGATAGTGTATCTTCCTTACATCTTTTGCCATTAAAATTTTTAGAGCTGAAAAAATGGTAATGTTTGGACCTCAATTTGATCGGCATGTGCGGAATGATAGTAGGATCATAATTAATATTTCTGGGAATTTTTGGCCAAAAACAGTATAACTAGTCTTTTTAAAACACTTCAGATGAGATGGAGGTTACGTTATAATCAATTTTAAAAATTGGTGCAGCTTAATGCATAAAGAACTCTTAAAGTTTACCGATAACCTCTATATCGTTAAATGAGAGAGTCTCTTATAGCTTGTTGTGAGATTCATGAATCGTGATTTATCCACGCAAATTATACTTAAAGTTTCTCTTTTATGATGCAATTTGCCTCCTATCTATTTAAGTAACATTTTTACCATTTGTTCTAATTTCTGAATCTTCTTTATTGTACCATTTTATATTTAAATTATCTAAATGCCATAGATTTTAGAAATTTTGCTGTAAATAACATTATTTTATAACATTATGTAATTAATGTAAATAACATTATTTTTATTTTGTTTTCTTATTAGATATTTTTTCATTACCCTTGAATCAAAACTTATTTTTGGTATAACTCTCAATTTGAATATAATGAGTAAATATATTCCACCATAGGTGATATTGTAGTAGTGTTGATAAAAGTGATTCGACAGCTGAGGCCATTTCGCACGTAGGCTCCCTCCGGGAATCAAACCCCGGACCGCTTTCGTTAAAGTTGAACGCGTTGCCCACTTGGCTACATAGGAGCCCCATATGTGATATTATTTTATAATATATTTCCAGTGAGATGAGGTTAGAAGTTTTAGGAAATCCCAATTAAATTCTTTGCCTGTCGTTACACCTTTATTTCATTTAATCCCTAGGAAAAACGGACATGAAATAAGTCTGCAGGACCAGGATCAGTCTAAGTCTCCCAAAACGGCTTAAGAACATATTTTGGCTAGTTGAAAATATCTACTTTTGTGTTTCTGTTATGATCAGATTTAATACAAATACTATGTTTTAATTAATTAGGGATTTTATTTTCACAAAAGTAACATTTCAGAAGAATGTTTTAGCTATTTCCTCCCTCTGAAATCTGTGAAACAGTATATTCTTGTTTGTAAGGATTATTTTTAGGTGCACAGATTAACGTGAAAAGTCAGCTTCACCCTTTTCCTTTCTTTTTTTGGCTTAAAAATTTCCAATTTTCACCGATTTCCCTGCTCTACTTACATTTTCCTAGTTCCATTCTACTCGCATACTTACGTCACTTCATCTATCATCCACTCCCACTCTTCCTCACATCACTACCATCCTTCACACCTTCTATTCCATCGTACTCATCACCCATTCTTCATTTCGTCCTCTGGAAACGTAATTACCGCCATGGACTCATTCCCCAACTCCAGCTTTTAGCAGCCGAGAGCTCGGGTGGCATCGTACGAAACCCGCATTCGTTTGCAAGAGATGAGGGCACAGAGTGGGCGAGGAGGCGTGTAGTTTCTGCTAAAAGTCCCGTTTTTTGCGACGCTTGCTTTATGCGCCGTCTTCTTTTATCTCTTTCGCCCTTCCACGTTCACGAACGTCGGCTTTCTCGCACTCTTCGCCAGTCCTCATCTAAGTTCTTCTCTTTTCCTACATTTCACTTTCTTCTGTCATCAATCTCACGATATTGCATTCCGCTCTCTTTCCTTTGATGCCTTGCTTGTCCGTTACTTCCCCGTTTCCTCCCACCTATGTGTCACATAAGTCTATCCATATCGTAACTGGTGTGCTAGAACGTTCTATATTATATAGGGAACGATTTGACTCACCTTCTCATTCCTTCAGAATTTTTTTAACCCGTATTCGGTTATTATTATTAAGCTAGTCGTTATATTTGCTGGAATTTTGAGACACTACTGTTTACTAAATGAAAAGGACTCCTTAAGCCATTTCGCAAGTTGTTGGCAATTTTAGCGGCAAGGAGAAGGGAAGGTTGAATCACCTCCGACGAAAATTACAGTAGGATTAAAAAAATAAAAAGAAACCTTTTCAACTCAAATTGCTATAAGAAATTTCGTTGAAATGACGTGTCAAGTACTGAAAATGACAAATTGGTAAATGTGTGCAGTTAAACGTATAGAAAAACACTCAGGTCTACAAATATAAATTTTTTCATATCTGTCGAGTAAGAAGGCCACGTAACAACCGTTTACAGGGAAACCATTCCAACTAGTATAAATAAAAAAAAAGGTTTTTAGAAAACGTGGAAAACGTTATAAACCGAAAATCCACTAAGGCACCGCAAAGAAATCGCTATAAAATATAGAATCAAATTGATTGCGACCCAAAAAAGTGATGTGTATAACAAGGTTATCGTTTTTGAGGAGCCAAAACTTCTTGCTAAGATAAAGCAAATGCCAATGTGAAAATAAATGTAAAACCAAAGAGGCTCTCCCAACTAACCATAAAAAAATGTCCTGAAGTTTTAAAAATAAATTTAGTGTACCACACAAGTGGAATGTGTGTTAAGGAATAGATTTGTGTGACCAAATCCAAGAGAACTTATGCCAATACTTGCGGATGAGATACGTCAATTTGACCTGAGAAGGTTTCTTATCAATTTTTTTGGTATTGAAATTTTTGTTGAAGGCGTTCTAATATTTATTAAGCTATTAAGCTAATTTTTGTTAACCTTCCCATCTTATTATCACCAAAACTGCCAAAATGCTCAAGGAGTCCTTTTTATTCAATGATCGTTAAATATCAGAACATGTTTTTTAATTAGTCATTCATTCTAAGAAACTAATATCAACCCATTAATGCCCATACATTTTTTTATTAAAATGCATATTTTTATAGTAATTAGAATTTATTGAATATATGAATTAGTTGAAAATATTATTAGCATTTAGTTTTTATTGGAAGTTACCGTTTTTTAAGCGTATTTTAAGATACCTGGTCAGTTGGAGTGTCAAATAAGGTAATAATGAAAATAATGAGGAGACTTTAATTCTTTGAAAAACATCTGTATTAACTATAATAAGAAGCGAATATAAAGTAAAATATACTTAATTTATTGCTTATTGTTTAATGTGCACAAAAGTTTCACCTTCTCATGGAAACTAATAAAACACTTGGAGTGTAATAATACTTAACATTTCCTACAAATGTATATCGTTCTCCCTTTAAACACAGCAAACAATTTTGATTTCTTTACTCCACGGTCTATAAAATGATCGAGACGATCTGTTCAAACATCATCAGCGGTTGATGGGGAATACGGCTGGATTCTTCTTATCGCTGTTGTTCCATAGTGTTTGAGAATGTAACGAGCCCAATCTCTTCTAAATTGCAACAATGTTTAATTATTGCCCAGTCTTCAGCTCAAAAGCTATCCCTGAGAAACGGATATATCTAATGCCCATCTAAAATACATGAATCGCCATTTCTTACTATGGATTTTGGTTCTGTATGTTGCAATAAATTGATCACAGAGAGCAACGTTTCCCATAAATGTGTATTACGCAATTACTCTTGAAAGTAGAACAAAATGTTTCTTCCTTTCCACAGTACAATACCTTGTAGCAGTGCCACCTAAAATCATTCTCAATACGTTCAACGCAGCTCAGAAGCACAATGATCATTCCACGCGAAATCAAGCGAAAAAAAAAGCCAGGATTACTGCTAGTAACTCTGTCATCCGTGAGAATTATAGAAATAGCCATTCTTCGAAGGTCAGCTGTCGTTAAATCTATTAAATCATCGATATTCAAAGAACTTACAAAAGAACTTATTTAATGAAATTAACTGTATTTCAAATAACATCAACACCAAGAACCTAAACTTAAGCAGTGGACACTGAGTCATGTCTTTAGATAGCTTGCTTACGATTGCATGCGGTATATTCGCACCATTTCTTATCCGTATTATTTTCAATAAATTGTGTATAGTATTTATGTTTGATTATTATTAATAATCAATTAATCCTTAATCATTTTTGGTATAGTATTTAAAGATCAAATCCTGAATTATAGACCAGTTTCCATTTTATTATTACCGTCCATCTTTTTGGAGATTAATTTCATTGCCGATGTTCCAATAATTTAATTTATAAGAATGATGTTTATTAATGCAAGAAATTTACATATGTTTATCCAGCATCTATCTATCCATCATCCACCTATAGATGTGTAAATTGGTGTCTTAGTCAAGTACAAAGTAAATACAAATTAAACTAATATAGTAATATTATTAAAAGTGCTTCGACAACTAAGGTCATTTCTCACGTAGGCCCCAACTGGGAATTGAACGCGAGACCGCTTTCACCGAGACTGAAAATTGATCCGATTTATTTTTTTTTGTTTTATTATTTGACGATGCGACTAAATATTTGTCTGGATCGTACCTCATTTTTACCTCCATAAATTCTAAATAAATATTCCTGGTTTCGAAATATGAAACACGTACCAACCTTGACATTTTATAAGAATCTAGGTCAGTTTTATAAAAAAATGAGAGCAGAAGGAAACTCGGAGTATTTCACGACTTTTCATGGAAGTTTTAAGGTTAAATTAAAATCCGTCTCTTAAGTTAACTCAATAGTTAAACGTATACAGACAAAGAAATAAGATTGCAATAAGACCGCAAAAGAATCTAAACAAAAATTAATAAACGGATATGAACAGACGAAGGGAACTGAACTGATTTGTTTTGAAGCAGTTTGTTCAAATTACTCAGCGATACTTCAAGAATATATAATTTGATTAAATATGGGAATATGATTTCTACTGTGTGCATATAAACTATTTTATGAGTATGTACAGGACGATTATAAAATGTTTTGTATTTATGGGCCGTATTTTATTCAACCTTTAGAAATGAATAAAACGAGACAAGCCTTTCTCACGCAAGCAATCGAAGCTATGTTGAAAGATGCGGCAATGGGCAGAGGGAAACTTCATTCATCTGAAAATCAAAATATATTGCTATCTACTGGGAGTTAAATCTACCGCAGTTCTAAGAAAAATAGTAAGAAATGCTATTCTCTAATATTTGGCGGTATTAAATATATTTTTATGGATCTAGTTATAATACTTAGGACTTTCTTCGGTTGTATGAAAGCTATACGTATACATACTAGTAACTTTAGTATGTAAACTATAAATGTATGTATTTCTTCGTTTGCATTTCGCTTCGCTTCGCTGTCATAAATTATTAATTTAAATACAGTTTTACCTCTTTCCTAATATTCGACTCATTAGAATATTTTTGTTAGTAACTGGAATTCTGTCATGCAAGCTAGACCTAATTTTGTCGTTTTGAATTATGGAACCATTATCCAAGTAAAGCATTAAAAAGCCATTGAAAGAAGGTTGTAATGCTTTCCTTCTTAGTTCATCAATTTCTTAATTAATATACCCTCGAGGAATTTTGTTGGAGAGGAGACCTTAAGGCAGAAAAAGTTGAACAAATTTGATTATGAAATATTTTCATTTTCATTTTCTCAGTTCGTTATGGCTTCCTACCACAAAGTCTTGCCAGAATCTATTGATAATATTTGTGATATTAAGGTCGCAAGCTTAGCATTCGTCTAAAGGAAATCTACTACAAAAATACGACTAATAAAATGAAGAAAGAAAATGACAATTTTGGTGAAATAAAGAACTACGATTTTCTGTAATCTTAAAAATATAATGTATATCAAATTTAGAATAGAATTCATAAACGGTATTTTAGAGTAACGAAGGATATTTTCAGACGCTTAACCTGAAATAACGTAGGCTTCATTATCAAAAGGAATTGAGATTTATAGTAGTGGAGGCGTGAGATATTCTGCCGATAAAGGTCGTTGGAGGTGTTATTTATTTTCTGAGCCCAATTTAAGGAGAAGTTGATTGAAACGGGCGTTGAATAAACGGTTCATTTGGTCCCGTGACAAGTAACAACGAAGGATAATTAATTAAATCGGTTTATTTTGCTGAAAAATCTTGGTTTGCGTGAATCGAAGCGTTAAACGTAACAGTTCGTGGAACAGAAGAAAGCGTACATCTTTGCAACATGTGAAATGTTGACTGGCTCATAAGAGAAAATTACTACGCGTAAAAAATAAAAAAAACGTATATCTCTTTATATAGACGCTTCTCCGGATATATATAGATAGATATATATACATATAGGATACTAAAGGCGAGGCAGAAGGAAGTGCCTCACGGAGCCGCCAATTTTTTTGCCGTAAAGTCCCGGGTTTGGACATCTAGGGAAAAAAGCGGACTTCCATTCTAGGCATCATGGGTTCGATTCTAGGAGGCCCCAAAAACGACCATTTTCCCATAAGAATGCATTGAGCGCATTTTCAAAAATTCATTTAGCGTATTTAGCGTAAAGATAGAACGTTGAAATTTAGGGAATCGTTAGAAAATGGTTTTATCTTCCGTTTCTCACAAGAGTTTTATCCCTAATGGCACCAGGTTCGATGCTAGAGTACAAAACTTTCAAAAAAACATTTCGGGTATTTTTAAGTAAGATAGAACGTTCAAGTTTACGTCATCGATATATAGCAAACACCTCTATATTATACCTAGAGGTTTTTACCCTTAGGGTCCTTAATTCGATGCTAGGGCAGTTTTTATGTCTAAAGTTCATGAATTCATTTAGGGTATTTTCCGTTAAGATAGAAACTTGCAATTCACGGTGTTGTTAGAATAGAAGATTGTCTATCGTATGCCGTAAAGCTTCTTGCCCTAAAGGCCCAGGATCGATCCCAGGACCATTCGAATGACAGAATTTTCAAAAATTCGTTACGGGATTTTCCTGTCAGGTAGAAGGTTGAAATTTGCTACATACATAGAAGGTAGGGATTACTATCATATGTCGTAAGAATATTTGTGCTAATAGATCCAGGTTCGATGCTAGGATAATCGTTAAGCACGAATTTTAAATAATTCGTTTATGGCAATGCTGTTTGTGGATGGCACTCGGTGTATGGAAGGCTGAGTGTTGCAGGTGGTGTGTTATGCCTTTGTTAATCTATCTTACATTAAGCTTGCAGTATGCAAGCAACTTTTACTCGTATAATAAAATGCTTATTAGGTATAGTTTTACAAGAAGATTAGACGTGGTAATAAAAATTAAACGTGGTTATCGATTATTTCAAACGCACTTCTTTTCAATATAAAAAGGAGCCCTGTATAAATTTGAGTATTCTACCTCCAAATTTTTTACGTGTTCATACCCACATGAGGAGGAGAAGAGATATTTGCAGAATAAATATTCAAAACTTTTCAGTTAAAATTTCACAAAGCATGGAATTTTCCTTATAATCATCAAAGAGTATTACATAATGATGGATGATAAGCAATTTTAGTAAAGCAAGCATAATTTTATTTCTTTGAAATTATAAACAGGGTATTCGAATGAGTCCATTGACCGTTAAATACGTTTAAAATTAGATATTTGTATAATTTTAGATTTACAAAAGTAATTCAAAACTTGCTACCAATTTCAAAAAAAGTTACAGAAAAGCTGGTGTTGTATCAGTCAGATTTTGGACAGCGTTCCTGTAAATTACAACCAAGTTCCATGAGACACCGCTGGATGATGATGTATTTTATGTATCGTATTTATAATAATCTGTAAAAAAGATTCAAATCAATATGGAAAGCTCGTTTCTTAAAGGTTGCCATGTATGCACGAAGATGCGATTGTAAAAATATTTTATCCCTTTGCGAGATGACTTGCTTTTTTGTTAAATACACTTCGATATCTAAAGATTCAAACGTATTTTATACGTATTGTTCACTCAATCGAATTTATTTTATAAAGAGTCTTTTGTGTCAAATACCACTCTCGTATCCGTTTTGAATGTAGAGTGAGAGACTATCACAATCCGACAAGACGTACGAAACGGACGTAAGAAGGATATTTCAAATTTGCCAAGTGATTGCGAAGGAAAAGCATTCGATCTAAGCCATCTATTGAGAGATTTCCATCAAAATCACCGTCGGACCGAAGATCTCTATCCTTTCCGAAAACACCACAATGGGAACACACAGGGATTTGGCACAGCATCTCAAACGTTTACCTCGGTTTGGATAGAAAAGGAGGATGACTTTCCACTGACATTGTGAATTGATTACACCCAATGGTGAAACGCAATCACGATCAACTATCAACATTTCTGACCAGATGGAAATGTTAAATAGGAGAATTCGATGCCATTCTTTCGCCAACTACATTCTGCCAAGGCGACTCTTTTCTTCCAGCGGATTTAAGTCGATAGAAGTAGGCAAAGAGTGGATAAAGTTGCTGGAATTGGGAGTAGGGTGAACGTTGCACTAGTGAATATCTTTGAGGGAGGATAATCTTCGTGATAAATGCTGGCGTGAAAGAGTGGATTTTGAGGAATGAAAAGAGATTCTGTTGAAGGTAAATTGGGAATAAAAGATGAGTGAAATGAGGAAGAAGGAAAACTCATTCATTTTAACGAAAAAAAAAGACAGAAAAAAGGAGATAGCATAGAAAGAAGAATAATATATTATATTGTGAATATTAAGGTATTTCAGACTCCTTCAGCCACTGAAGATGGCAATTTGATTGTCGAAATACGTATTTGATGCATTTTCTCGGGAAGTATTGGAATGTATGGTTTTTCTGGTTAATTTCCTCTGATCTACTAAATTTTTCTCCCTTTACACGTTTCCAAGTTTTGTGGCGACACTCATTTCGCTTTTAAAATTCTGTTGATGCTATTCGTTTTCATACTGTTTTTTTATATCATACTTGGTCTCTCTTCAGCGAGTTGTTTTTCTTTGTTTTTGGCTCTTCGAAATATTTTTAATTATCATGCATTTTATTTTTCCAGGGTTACAACCAAATTTTTTCTCTTTACCTTTTACTTGTAGTTGGTCCGTGGTTATTTAGCTATTTTAAAATAGTTTTTTGTTTTACATATTGACAAAGTTTCCTCATTTTATATTTTTAGACTTGGATGGATTTACCAATTTGAACATTCAACTCCTCTACCCGTCCTTTTATACTTGTTCTCTTACCAATTTGACTCGAAAAGATTTTTTTATAAATTTTAAATTCTTCTTTGAAATTGTGATTCAACTTCCTATCTCAGTGTCGTGAGGAAAAATATTTTTGCCTATAATCAGCGAAAACGGCTCAGGAACTCCGAAAACGGAAAAGGATCAATTCTCTATTATTAAGGTATAATGCTATTCATCTTTTTATCGTTTTTCCTTTTTTACTGTGGCTAGTCGACCCAGGATACCGCTTTTCCAGAATCCCGGGACCTCATATGTAAAGCCAATTTCCTCTTCCCGGGAAAGTCAAAGTTTATCCTGGGAAATCCTTGTTTTTCTCTTGTAGAAAGTTTAATTCCTTTTCTGAGAATCCCTCCTTCATCCGTAAAAGCAGAAAGAGAATTCTCCTCAGATGGCTAATTCCCTACCAATGTATGCTCATACCCTTAAGTTTAATCAAATGAGTAATCAAAGTTTCAAAAATATGTTTTGGAATAGTTATTATAAGTCTACTAGCACATTTTAGTGATTTTAATAGTATAGTCCTAAACAGTTTTGTGATTTTTTTTGGGAAATGTATAAAACTGTTATATTTCTCTTATCTTTTACTGAATTTTAATGTAATATTTCAAATTTCTTATAATTGATTTACTTGTTTTTATTTGTGAAATTTTCATTATACTCACAGAAATATTTGTGAGAGATTTAAACAAAAATGAATTCACCAGTTTCAATGATAAAAAGAAGTGAAAAGTAACGACATGACTGGAACTCGAACCCACGTCTCCTACTTTCTGAGGTGGTGTTTGACCACTAAACTACCAAACCGAGTCAATTCCGCTCTGTTAACGGAATGCTTTGAGATCGAGGCAAGTGTCACTATGTGTAGCACCTCTTGCTCCACAAAGCAGAGCATCCTCTTAATAGAGTGTAGATGCGCGGTATAGGAGTTTAGTGGTTAGAACACCTGTCCAGAAAGTGGAATATCTGGGTTCAAGTCGCAGTCAAGTCACTATGTTTCATTTCTGTTTATCTTTGGATTCTAAGGTCCACGCCTCGTTCTGCTAAGTTAAACACCTTTACCTCATCCTCGAACCAAGAGGTATTGATATGAACTGTTTTAATTACTTTCAGGCCATTTACCAAAATCCGCTTATCTGAACTAGGCAGAAGGATTCTGTATATTTCATATTTACAAACATTACTCATTAACGATTTAGGGAGAGTGGTTTTCTTGTTTATCTTTGAGGATGATTCCGATTAATATAAATTGTGTGAAGGATAGAATACTATAGAACATAGCAATGACATGATCTAAGTGATTAAGTTTACATAAGGATAACAGGAAAAGTAAGAAGCGTTCAAATGACGGAAGCATTCCGGTCAATGCTCCTGGGAGAGGAAAGAAAAAATATGGAAAGAGTATTTGAAAGTTTGGAATGTGACAGAAGAAGGAAAACTGTTTTGATTTTGAACTCGGATATGAAGGTATAATACCGTCATGGGAAATAGCAGAAAGTGCACTATGGATGATCAGCTGTTTTTCCATGAAATCTACTCCTTCATACTAATAGACAAAGAACATGAAATGGATCGCCTCGGAAATGGCAGTGGGATTCTTTTTCATCAGAGAGAAACTCAGTGAGATTAAATAGGTTAGCTACGAAATGTTTTCATACGCAGAAAAATTCATACAATTTCATGCAACAAACATGGATAAAAACTTTCGCTGACTTATTTTAACTATCAGACTTGAATTATAAAAGATAATTCGTCCAAATTTCATCCAGCTTCGGAACTATGACATATTTCTAAAGTCAACTGCACTACCATCAATAGGAGAATCGCTTTTCGAGCAAATGAACAAATTCTATTCACATAATTTCGCTCTGAATTTATCACTTATATCAAACCTCATCCAATATCAAATTTAAAGTAAAAATTATTCTTTAAATAAGTATTACTAAAATACTACACTTAATACATGCATCAAGAATTTTGTGATAGATTTGCAGAGAAGACACGAGTACTTACAATATTTATAGGATTATACGAGTATTTATGCAATCTACTTCGTCCTTTTCATAAAAATTGCGCCAATTAAAAAACAGTAAGTCGATCAGTACTATTTCCTTTGGCTGCTTGTTGAGTTATTCCGTGTTTTAGTTTCAATATAATTTATTAAATTTACGAAGTAACAAAGTTAGAGGATAAAGCCCCTGAAGGAACAAAAAGAAATGTTTTTAGGGCAAGCATTATTTTTCGATAAACACACTAGCTCACAGATAGAAACAATGCTAACGATTTACTTTAAAATAAAATAAAAAGATTTCTCTCGGAATAACTTTTCAACGGAAATATTTTGCCTCTCTCTCCCATGGCAATCCCCAAGATTTATACAACTGATAGTGTAATGCATTTAGGGACCCGAGTTCAACAAAGAAAAACATTTAGCCAATCTTGGGAGAGTATCCCGGAGGAAAGATTGCCGGCGCGGGAATACTTTGGAGTATCTGAAGATCCGATCAATGACTGAAGAGCACGAAAGAGAGGTTGAAACGATATAAATGGACTTCTTCCCCTATCAACTCTCCCCAAGTACGCAAAAGCGCTGAAGGGTTTGGAAAATTCTGGCCCCTGGGGCATGATCGAGAAATACATCGCGTTGGAGGGGATTTTAGATTTAGTACATGGGTCTGCTTCTTTCTGATGTTATTTTCCCATTCCTTTAGAACGACGAAGATCTCTACGCATGCAAATGTGTGATTAAGCAATTTCACATTC
The DNA here is from genome assembly GCA_000376725.2 of Ladona fulva. NCBI lineage: Eukaryota > Metazoa > Arthropoda > Insecta > Odonata > Libellulidae > Ladona > Ladona fulva. Next base: position 561,697 of record KZ308224.1, read on the forward strand.
TATGAAAGTCCGATTGTAATTCTATCTATAGAGAAAAATAAAGAATTCGTATCAATGACTGATTTAGTTGGGAGGCCCCCGGATATCAAAATGGGAAACGCTTTCGGCTTCGGTGAAAGCGGTCCCGAACTCGATTCCCGAAGGGTGGGAATTATACTAATCACGCAATTTTTGCTGCGAGAGGAAAGCACCTCAAATCACCTCAAATAACCTCATTCCTCATCTTGCCTAGTCACTTCATTCCATCCCCAAGACCTTCATACCCTCCATCTAATGATGGAGGGTATGAAGGTCCAACGAATTTATCCGATCCTCCGGTGTGATGAATTCGCATAGAAACATCATTTACAATGCGTGTTCATTTTCTTCTTCGTAATTGAAGATAAATGTGTTCATTTTATACTTTTTAATCAAAGATAACATGTGTTATATTTAATTACAACAATATTTTTTAATATTTAACCTTCCCGCTATATGGAAGCAGCGTTTAGTGGTATTCACGTTTTTACATCTACATCTACATCTACATAAATACCCTGCAAGCCGCCTTACGGCGTGTGGCAGGGGGTGAAAACACCGGGCGTTCGGACTATTTTTTTAGCCTATTATTATCATGTATAGTTCGCGGAAAGAATGAATTCTTAAAACGACTCGTCCTAGCATCCATTTCTCTTATTTTGCGCTCATTGTCGGATCGTCGAAGGTAGCAGGGGGGTCTCATAATATCTACTATATCTTCCGCAAATGTACTTTCCCTAAATTTATCAAGCAATCGCAATCTAGCTTCTAGTCTCCTATCTTTTAAGGATTCCCAACCTGCATCAGACAGCATTTTGGTAACGCTTGCTTTTTTATCGTAGCACTTCTTAACAAAACGTATCGCTTTCCGTTGCACTTTCTCGAGTTCACGGATGCATGTATCGTGTGCCGGATCCCATATACTTGATGCATATTCAAGATGAGGCTTAACCAACGCTGGTTATATCATACTTACTTATTATATCATATTTACTGATTATATCATATCATACGGTCATACTGATCGTATCAACTTTCACTAGAGTCACCAAGGACGAAATATTTTAGTTATTCCATCACAGAGAGTATCCTTTCTGGGAGTCTTTCTTTTCGAAATTTCTCAGACAACTTACTTAGATCTGATAGCTTAGAGATTTGTAATATTTACACTTTCATCTATTGTATCGCCAAAGAAAATAGTTTGGGGATTCTCTAAAGGAGATCACAGAACTGATTCGTAATATTTTACGTTAGGAAATTAATCCGATTCAATACCTTTCACATGTATAAATATAGCCTCGAAAAGGAAATAACTCTCTGTGGAACTTAGACATCTTCAGGTTTTACCAGGAAAAAGTATGATGCGAAGAAGTCTATTTATAATTTTGTAAACCATATCACAGTGAGTTAAGATGATATTTCGTATGAAGAAATTTCAACACGTATGTAAATATAGACGTAGTTGAATTTATTTTAATTAACCAATTACTTTGGGTTCTTGGACACAAAAAACCCTCAATTTACGGTTTTACGATCCTTAAAATTTGAATTGCGTGCAAAAAAATTACATTCGTTGCAATTGCACCAGCTTGGCATTATTTTAAAGGGTTTAATCAATTAAGAGCAATGAGAATTCAACGTTGAGACGCTGAAAACAGTAATATAAGAGTGACCAATAGAATAAATTGCCACAAAACTTATTAAGGGAGTTCAAAATAATTCCCTTACCCATACTAAAAAATAATTTTCATTTTAAATCGCTTTAATGAAAGCAATTACAAATAAAGGAATTTCCTCGTTGGAACTTATCGACAGGGCACCGGAAATGGTGCCATTTCGATCATTAAATCCCGCAGCTTTTCAATGCTCCGCGTGAACTACAGAGGCGTTTCATTGAATAAAGCCCCATATGTATATATCCCCGGTGCCCCATTCGACTCCGTTTTTCCATTTCACTTGGTCCGTGATTCTGATGTGGAGACTTGATTAAATGCGCGATGATTCTGACACGTTTCAACCATGCAGTTTGGGTGTTGGGGGAAAGGGAATCATAGTATATTCCACCGACGGTCTACAGAGTGCCGAACGAAATCATTGCGTTTTTCCAATTACGAAAAGGAATTTCTCTAACCGAGGAAGGGCACCATAGAAATAATGTTTGTGTTGCTTCCTTTAGGAGAAAATTTACACGCAGCATTCCATCGGCGCCACGGAAGTGCTCTTTGTGGATTTTTGCTCATTTCGTTGAATTAATGTGGGTAAAGGGAATGGAAATTTACTTATTTGAGGAGGCTGTAGTGCGGGGAACAGAGGGAAAAAAATGTATGACATAATGCTCAACTTTTAAAACCGTTTCAAGTAATGACTCTATAATTCATAAAAACGCGTTATATAATGCGCAATGCTATGCCATTTTTACAGATAGACACTTATTTAAAACGAAAAAAATGCAGTAAAATCAAGGGGTTTTATTTTGTCGAATGTAACAATTATTTAACTTATTTCTTCGTCCAAAATCGGATTTTGGAACGTTTTTCCACTTTCAGAGTAATAAACCTAGGACTTCTAAGGAAATTTAAGCATTATTTCATCCTCTGTGAAGCAATTAATTTTTTATGACTCGTAATTAAAAAATATAGTTTGTTATTAGTTTTATACCTGGCCAAAATTAAGAAAAATGTACTATTAGAATATATGATATAATATGCTTGATTATATACTATACTAGACATTGTGGAATTAAATTTGCGGAAAAGTATAAAAACTTCCTCGTTTATTATGTATAATTTAAAATTATTTTCAGCATCAATTCAACAAAGAATACAAAACTTCTAATGAACTGGAAAAGTACGAGCATTATATTTACAAGAAGAGCATCATACGTATATTTCATACCACCATATACCCATAAATAAGGTCTACATGTCTTTCCCTATTAAATCTACCCATAGGGACCTTAAAAGTACAACCATTATAGTATTATGTTTACAAGAAGATCAACATACACCTGCCTACCAATTAATAAAGTCTACAAGGTTGTTTAGTCCAATAAATATGCTCAATAAACGATTCCTGAACTTTCACATAAATTATGAATTGTAATTTTTGTAAATTACATTTATTGATTATGTAAAAATATGTGAGTGTGAAGTGAAAAGCTAAACATTAAAGTTATGAAAAATATTTTCCAATCAGCGGTGAGCCTTATCGATCCAAGGCCAGCTTCGATTGCTCGATACACTCATATATCCACTTTGAAACATATAAGTTAATCAAAGAATGAAAATCAGTTTTCTGGATTAATGTGTTGGTTAATAAACCCAGTTTCAGCACATTATGACGAGAGGAAAGATGTGCACGCGCCGACGAAAAATGAAGGTGAATTAACAGGGATAAATCCCCCCCATCTGTCATTGACCGAAAAATTATCGAGCCGTGGTCCCTTAGAGACTAATTCCGCCGAAGCGGTGCTCACATGAACCGAAAAATGATAAACGGAAGAAGTCTGCTTGATTTATGCCGGGGCGGGACTCAGGGACGTTCAATCACGCGACAGATATAGAAGGAAAAGATAAAAAAGAACCTCGGAGACTAACTTGGAACCGATTTCTGGAGGGTGACGTTGGTTCTCACGAAGGGAAATCGAGAAGGGAGCCATCTAAGAAAGAACCCCAAAGAAGAAAAGAAGCGGCAGGTTGAGAAATCGATTTGAGAGACCAGGCGATCGAAAAAGGACACTTTTTTCCTCCCTATTTTGCGTCGCGAGAACCAACAGGTGGAAGTGGAGGAAGAAAAAACTCGAGAACTTTACCACATAAAGGAAGTCCATCTCCTACAGTCTCCGATCCGAAAGAGATTTTTCCAAATCCGATATCAATATCTCTGCTGAAAATAGATGACTGTCTCTCACTGAACTTAAGTATATGTGTCAAACACTAAAAGTACTCCATACACCGCCCAATGGCAGCATAAAATAATAAATCCCTTCCTTCCCAAGGAAAAAGGAACGTGAAAAAGGTCCTACAGAACCGGGACTCGAACCCTGAATCTTCCACTTTCTCGGCGGATGTTTTCACCAATAAAACTCTCTTTTTTAATAACCACGCTCGTAGATGGCTCATCCATCCACAGTAGAGAAAATGGGTGAAAATATCAAGCCAGAAGACCTGCTCTCTTGTTTAACAACTTCTGGATCGATAGCTGAATTGGCTAAGACATCCGCCCTAAAAGTGAAATTTTCCGGGTTAGAGTCCAGGTTCTTGGGTCCGTTTTCTTTCGGGAATTTTCCAAAGGAGCTAGTTCCATTCCTAGGCTTTTCCTATGTTTTCTTTTCCGTGACAAACATATCCTCTTCAATCTCAGGTTTTCCGATGAACCGTTATCTTGGAATACATGCGGTGTGCTATTCTGATTCATTATATGACATACAAGGATTTTTCATTGATTTCAGGACATATGACGCTACTTAACAAAGTTTATATTACTATTTTAGAACCTCAATTTTCATTATAGGTTAATTAATGTACCTCTCTAACGGGTAGAGGAAAGGTACACAACCGTCTAAACCCCTGTGTCTTAGTTGTTGTTTGATTTTGGCCTCGTTTAATTTCGCAGAAAAGTCCATCGCTCCATCTAATTCCATTATGCTATCTTGGTGGAATTTTATCTTTACGATGACGACAAATATGCTACGATAAAAATCAAGTGTCACACAAATTCTCTATTAAAATCTTTGAAACGCATACTCGTTGTCAATAAACAATTATACTTTACCTGTGCGACGGTCACAATAAAACGTTTGTGGAAAATATATCAAAGTAGTATTTTTCATGTCTGCAATATCTGGAAATGCAAAGGATTGAAGTGTCATGTTTAATCATTAATTTGATTTGGAGATTTCAGCTACGAGGGAATTTATCAGTCAGAGAATGGTTAAAGGTAGCTATTGGATACCTCCCATTTGGTATATTAATATATATATTCTCAATAAGACACTGTAGGCATAAGCAGTGGAAGTTATCATACGAAGGATGACACGTGCTAATTAGCAGCACCCGACACGAACACAAGTTGTCCGCGATGGCATAGATCGATTAACTGCCAACTCCTCGCTCCATTGGAACATAACCCATCCAATCGAGGCAGCCCATTTCCAACACGTGTTAACATCATGTTCACTCAATTTCCAGACGGAAAATAAATTCTGTTACCAATAGCGAGCAATTCCAGCCTAGGTTCTTCGTCTCCACAATCAGACTCAATCGCACCAAACCCTATTCAGGAGAGTGATGGGCAGTTTCAATTTATGCTTCCATATGAGAGAATTAAACAGGAAATAGGAAACCATTGATAATATCTTATTTCTTATTCATTTGAGTATAGAAAAGGTTCCTACGTTATTAATATAGAGAGGTTTTTGTAGGTTACTGGGTTCCGAATTAAGTTGAATCGTAATTATTGCCCAGAATAAATTCATAGGTTTGATAGAAAAGAAAATGTGAATTAATATAGACGGTAAAATGAAATGAATTTCATGGTTTGCATTTTTCGTAGAAGAATGAGGAGATAATGAGAAGTGAAAAGAGAAAGGTAAATAAACGAAAGGATTTTGATTAAACTGTGGATTTTAAATGACGAGAGAAATAAAAGAAAGGACCAGAGGTTTTGACAGAAGATATGTCTCGAACAAAGCTTATCCGTATTATCCGCTCAGTAGTTGCCTTTCAAATTATTAACCGCATTTCCGAAATTATTCGTTATCTATGGGTTGCAATGTCAGAATTGAAAGAATTCTGGAAAAAATTGAGTTTATAAATTTGGCATTCTAAGACAGGAATATATGGAAAAATAAATTATCAAATTGGGTATCAGCTTTTGCCCTATTTCATATAACTTTATGAAAATTGAATGGATAGAAAGTGGAATGGAGATAATGATGAATGGACCATCGAAGTAAAAGAAATTACCGAGAAAATATATCTATACTTTGGAAAGCTAAACAGAACAGAAATATAAATGTGTCCACTTCAGTAAAGGTCTCTTACAAAGTACATTTCTTAAGTACATAAAGATCTAACCTTTATGTAATAAGCGGGAATTTTGTTAAGATATTCTAATAAGTTAGGATTATATTTGTACATAGTGTTTTCAGTAAAAATTATATTCCTTCCCGAATAGTGTTAAGATTATTATTGACCACATAACATTAAATTAAAAATTAAATGAAGAGAAAATGAAGGTGAGGGTAAACATATTATTGATATCATTAATATGTGCATATTACGAGGTGCCTTCAAATACTAAGATCTCATAATATTTTTCTAAAAAAGTATTCGCCACGGAAAGTAGAAACTTCTACTAATCCTCGAAGTTATCCTTGTAATTACTATCGCTGTCTTTACAACGTTATCGCTATGACTTCATGGGTACTAGGAACAATTCTTTAGAGAAGTGTTTTTTTTCACTATAAAATCGCTGGAAATTGGGTTGCGTTCAAGCTATAAGCATCCAAATATTTTACGCAAAGTATGGTGCTTACGTCTTCAAAAACAGATAATGGGATAAAATCTTTAGGCGGCATCTTTTTAAATCAGCCATACTTTGTAATTACTCACAATGCCAAAAAAAATTGAAGATCCTAAAACTTGAACATGTATTCCAGTGGGAAAAAACGCCCCTTAGGAATTTATCTCGCCAGCCATGGATATATAGTGATGACGGCGTGAAAAACATATGTTTGCAGAGATTGAGTCGAGAAGTAAAAGAAATTTCAAATTTGTTGGGCAGGTACATTTCAGAAAAAAAAAATGTTTAGATACCTTAGAACTTGAACATACCGCGTATATGAGCAGATTCTGTTTTCTGTTGACGTGTTATTCATAGCTGTTTGAAATGAAACGGCAATAAAGAAGAATTCACTAAAACTATTGTAGCAGCGTTCATCGATACATCGCATGCGATTATATTACATCTACATCTACATAAGTACCCTGCAAGCCGCCTTCTGGCGTGTGGCAGGGGGTGTAAAAAAAAAAAAAAACGACCTCAAAAACGACCTGTCCTCTCGTTTATTTCTCTTATTTTACGCTCACTGTCGGATCGGGCAAAGTAGCAGGGTAGCATAGTAGCATATTGCATATGAACCACCAAAATATTCGTGAAGCTTTACAAGCAAATATACAGACTCTTTTGTAGGAAGTCAAGGGAATAAATACCATTATGTAAGTCGTCTTGAATGTATGCATTTGAGGAGTATCTCTACTATAAAATAATAGATCCGAGAGAATAATTCCACTTTTCTATTGCAACAGTACGTGAAAAAAATATCAATGCTCAAAACATCATGCGTAACGGCAATCCGATATAGCTCGAGATGAGATAAGCCTCTCTGGATGAAAACATTGTATGGCATTTCTATTATTTTCCCTTTTGGATTATGGCTGAGTTATTGCTCGGATAGGCTACGAAGCAAAATAGGGGTCATTGGTCGGTACAGAACAGAAGCGGAATGGAAAAACGAAGTGACTTCGAAATTACATTTCCAAATAACTTTTCTCGACATGACGAATAATATTCACTCTGAATGAACTCTATCTCACCAAATACGAGAGCAAATCCCACAACGAACATTAAAGTGTGGTGGCTGTTTATCGTGGATGATACTTTCAGGTAATAAGGCGAAAGCGGATTCGCTTTTTAAAACCCTCAGAAATAAGAGCATAGACATCATTAAATTCACCAAACCAAACCAAACCACCTTTTTCAACGATTCTTTCAGCTAAGCTAATGATTTCCAAAAGTCCATTAATATATAACTCATCAATATGAGCTATACATTAATAGACTTTTGAAATAGAATCAAGTATATATTTCAATGGAAGTAATAAGCTTAATAAATTTAATAGGCATATACGTGTGGTATTGGAATATAAGCGTTTACTAAGTGTAATATATATAGTATTTGTCATAATAAATATCAATAATTGATAATAGCTGATAAACAACAACAATCTTTACCAAAAATTAAGAGTCATCAAAATATGCGATAGAGCAATATAATAACATGAAGGAAACTTCTCTTATAATCGTTGCCAGTTGGTATTTCCAGACTGAAGTAATGAGTGTGGAAAAAATAATTTTCCTATGACTGAGTTTACAATCCGCAGAGTTATGGACTTACTATGCGGACTGTGTTACAGAATATTCGAACATTTAATTTTCTCAACTGAAATATATGTAGCGGTTTGAGGATATGTTTTGGATCGATAGCTTAACTGGATTAAGTATCTGCCCGGAAAGTGGAAGATTCCAGGCTCGAGTCCTTGCCCTCTTAGACATTTTTCATGTTCGTTTTTCTTGGGGATATTTTCTAGGTGCACACCTTAACGTGCTAAGTCACCTTTACCCTTTTCCTCGTGTGGCAAAGTTTTCTCAGAATGATACAAACTTAATTTTGTAAAATTATACTTATCCTTATAAAATAAACAAAAGTCTCTCATAGTTCTAAAATCTTTCCGGGTAGTGAAGCCATGCATAAGCAGTATTCCAAAAGGCGTTCTCGTATAATTAAAAGTCTACAAACACTTCTTCGCCTTCAGAAGCCTTAAAGTTCTTTCTCACGGCTCAGCGTTAAAATATTAATATCAACTGCAGATGCTACTGGTTTCGAATTTTCCATTCTGAGCAATATCATAAATTTAAAGGCTTGTTTGAAAAACTAAATAGATTCAAAAAAGATGCACGAGGATAAAATCGGATTGAATGCATCTCCACAAAAATATTTAAGCTAAAATGCCAAACTACGGGATCAGGCTTTCAATACCAGGGAGAAGTACCAACTTTTTTCGACCTCTACGAAAGCTTTGAGGTGATTTCTAAATATCTATAGATGATAATAAAGGAAATAAAAAGCGTTCTCTCTGAACTGTTCGAAAAGGATCCTTTTGGTTGAATGAGCACTTTTATTTAAAGTTTCCCTAAATTTTCTCTCAACTAATTTGAGTTCAGTAAAGCAGGTGAAAAAAGTACCCTAAATATCTCGTTTGTACAAGAAATGAGAAGCGTGTAACGAAGTCGGAGTTATAGAATGAAGTTCCTCTTTGACTAAGACTTCGTTTGATTCCGTTTTATAAAAACGCCAGTTTCAGGTTATTATTGGTACATACTTTGTTTCATGTCTACAAGAATATTATGAAGAATTATAAATTATTAATATTAATTTTTGATACCCTTTTGCTATTTAAATTTTAATCGTTAACAAAGTTCTAGCCCTTATCGGACTTTATATTTAATAATTAAATTTCAGAAGCTTTTCTCTGAAGATTCTTCTCTAAGAGGATAAATACATTCAGAAATACTTCATTGCATTTCGAGAAAAGTGGCATCATTCATATGTTTCTCTTATGTATCGGATAGATACGTACGTATGATCGCGAGTTTGTGGCAATCGAGATCAAAATCAAAGGCATTATTGATTGAAGTGACGATTATAGTGACAGGAATATTGGACTACACTCCGTGTATATGCTTTCGCTTACTATGCTTGTTGATATAATATATACACGTATTTTTTGACTTTGAATTCTTATATTCTTTCATGTTCCTTCCCATATATTTGTTATCATTATCAGTGGCGCAGTAATTTCTCACCCCTATTCTTAATAAGCATTTTTCCGCAGTTGATAATTTTCTCTAAAGGCCTATTAGATTTTTACACCCACGTTTCTTCTAATTTCCCAAGGTTTCACTTAGATAATAATAATTGTCCAAAATACGGCTATGGATGAAGATACTTTGTTTCAATCACCCCAAAAATGACGTTCTTTTACTAGTATTACATTGAAATGTGCTAATTTTTGCGTAACAAAATTTTCTTCAGAATGAAGCATTTTGAATTTTTCTGGTTTTATCATTACTTTATTATTCCTTATTCCCAAAAAGTTAACTCCAGTAGTGATATAACTAATAAAAGATCCGAGGCCTTACTATGTTACTGGGATTGATTTCAATTATCTATGGATAGCTAGGTCAAAAAGAACCATTTGATCCCAGAGAGATGAGCTTTGAGTGAATTCTTGTGGATTGAAAAATATTTGTGGCACTTCTCAAATTCCTAGTAGATGCTCCTCTTTCCAATAACTGAGAATCACGAGCCCTCAGTATTTCCCCGAGATAGTAGGCTTACTCCCTTATATGTACGTATTACTTCGTGTGTATCCTCTTGCTTAATTTTCTCCTTTTTCATTGGAATAGTTTCAGTTTCTCGAGAGTCCATCCTGGGTATGCCTCAATATTTAAACTGTCTGCAATATTCTTCAACTACGAGGCCGAGAGCAAACGTAATTCTCAGACTTTACATTTAAGGCGAAATAGCCCCTTCGCAATGATCGGTCCCTTCCAACGTTATTGGTTTTCCCTTACAGTGAAGAAAATTTGATCGATCAGCCTCCTGGCTATCACTTCCTTATTCCATTTTTAGGGTGCGATGACCGATGGCCAGGCAGGCGTCCATTGGTCAACTTCTTAAATTCTTCATTTTCCCCTTTAAGAACCGGGCAAAAGTTCATGTAAGTATCGGAGACGGATTTACTCCCTAAACCGAGGATAAGGTGAGGTCCGACGTTCTTTGCTCTTTTTCTCTTGGGAGACCGGAGAGGAAATATATGAGTTTGGGAATGCGCAATCGAAAGAGATTGGCGGAGGAACTAGAGATCTTTTTTCGGAGGAGTGGTCATTCGAGAGGAAATTAAATCCGCAAAAAGGTCAGGACGTGCGCATCGCACGTTTTGCCGACTTTAAATAACGCCTCTTGGACCAATCTTATGAGTAGCTTGACTTATTCTGTCGATGCATTCAGAAAGGTCAGATATGTTCTCAACCTTTCCTTTTAGAAAGGGTATTAGAGCTGCAATATTTTTAGTTTATAATGCTAGCAATATTTTTCAGTTTACCTACACAGAAGGAGGACTTCTCCAATTGAGGCTTAACGTTCTGTAGAACTCTACGTAAGCGCTGAAACGTTTTATATCGTATCGTTATAATAAACGTAATTCCAGATTTTCTCCTTGGTCTTTATTTTACAACAATTTGGGTTTTTAGGAAGGTTTACAGGTCAGAATAATAGAATTACCTGAAAAAATTACGAAGTAAATTGAATAACACTTTGTTATGTATTCACACGGGTTATAGCCGAAAGATAATGATTAAATTGTTTATATTATTTTCAAGATTACTTTTAGTTGTGTGTAATATTATATTGATAAAAATTGAGGAAATATGGTATTAGGTTAGCAAATGAAAACCTACCAATGGAAAAGTTACAAAATTACAAAAAAATGATAAATAAGCAGGGCTAAATATTCGTATATTATTTATACAACAAATCTGTCATTGTACATGATTGTTTATTTTTATTCCGAAACTGTGCACTAAGTTTTGCGTCGCAAAAATGCAGGGATCATATGTTTTTTTATTCTCAAAAACGTAAGACATCATCTAGATTTTAATGTTCATACAGTATAACGAAGTGATTACAAACTACTAAAACAAATTAAGGAATTTAGATTGAATTTATAATTCTTTCTCCAAGACATTCAAATATATCATTGATAAAGTCTACAGATTCGGCCTTGAATTAGTCTGCATGTCTGTATGATAAAGGATAAGGAAAAAGAACACATGTCTTAGCCACAATGTTAAGGTAAATGCATAAGTGTTCCCTTTTCTTATTCTTTACCCATCAGTGACACAGGGGATTAAGGAAGCTTAAAATCGGTAAGACAATCACATGAGTACTTGATAATAGAATCCTATAAAAGAAGAGACTGGAGTAGTTGAGGAGTTTGAATTGGTGCATTTTTAGATCAATATCTTTGAATAGATTTTAAATTTTGAAAACATATAAATAGTTGCAAATTCGGCGAGTTCCGATAAACTATTTCATGTAATATACATGAAATGCATTTCCGAACCCATGCAATTTGTAATTGACGCTTAAAAGCCAAATGCTTTTTGGAATATACCATTAAAAGATAATATATAATAAAAAATCAATTAGCTTCGCGATAAGCGCAATCAAAAATTATGAAAATGATAAACAATTTCTGATGAATCATCGATCTTGATGAACATTAAAGTAGACTATCCTCTGCCTATGAAAATTTTTTAGAAGCTTTCATGAAAGTAAAACCTTGGAATTTGCCTATTAAGACTTGAAATGAAGAGCTATTTATGGAAACTTTTCAGACATCCTCTGTATCGCGACAAATAGCTGTGCTCCGTACCAACCAATGAAATTGATCAAAGACGAAATCGTTGAGAGAAATGCTGGGCGTTCCCAATATCTCCTCTCCAAAAAATAAGTACGAAATCGTCTTCGAGGAAAGGGTACGGACGACGGGAATCCTGGAAAACGAGAGACATTTGTGGTAATATGACCTCCTTATTCGAGAAAATTTCGACGAGTAGAAGAGAATGAGGGGGCGAGAAGGACAAACGTTACGAAGGGAGCAATAATTTAATGCTCTCGAACATCCAGGCACGAATAATTTCCGTGCAGGATTTACCTTCCTCCAGATGGAATTTCTAAAACAGGAAAAGATGAGCACGTTGGAGAGTCGAGGAAATATATTCTGGAAAGAAGGGCTCAGAGCCAAGGGTAAACCTCTATATATGAAAATTCCATCTATCCTATTTCCTATTACTTTCACTTAAAAATATCAAATTTCTAAGGAATGAGTGAGGATGTAAATATAACAACATCATTTGGCCATAAAAGAATAAACTTTATCTTCTCTTACACTTGAAATGAAACGGATTTATTGAGCTAAATAATTGACAATATGAAACAAGAGCTTTCATATAAATATTATCTGACGAGGTATACTTTATCGTTGATATGACTAGAAAAATAATTGTGTAAATATAATAACTGAGATTGGTGAAAACGAATTTCAGCTAATTAACTTGGAATTTGAGTTTTGAATACTTTTTGCTTTAAAAAAATGTGATAACAGATAGTAATTTTTGATCGGATTTAACACTTCATGCATAGGGACTTACAGTTGCACGGCATATTTATTGTACTGAAGTAATTACTGAAGCTTGCCGTAAGATTGTAAACTATACTGAAGCTGAACTTGCTCCTAATTACGAATTAAAGTTTTTCAACTGTCTATGAGCAATTTTCGCGATTAAATAAATTCGAATACTCCTTGCTATGGTTTCTCTTCTTCTAAGGCAACAAAATGTTGTCGTAGAAAGTTGAACTACTTTTTTTTCAAAAGCTCCACATGTTCAACGATATATTTAAACTGATTTTCAGCAATATCCGATTGACATAGCTGGTTCTGAAGGGGTCTAAATAAATATTGTTGAATTATAAATATCTTGTTCTTGTTTAATATATTAGGAAAGTAGGAAATGTTAAAAATCTTTAGTGGAACACTTTCTAGCATTCGATCAGTTTTAAGAGCAGTTAGTTTATGCTTGCATTTGCATTGTCATGCATCCGTTTTGGAATATAAAGAACGTTGTTAATTTTGTTCCTCGATCTCATTTCTACACTATAACACACTAGACTGAATGGCACCAAAAACTACGGGGAAAATAAACCACTCGGACCAATAAACAGCTAATAATAGCTTTCGAATAAAAAATCTGAAATCGGCAGCAGCTGATAAAATAAATTTAAATGACGTTTCGTATCGCAAAGAAAAATCTATGAAAGGTTTCCAGTAAATGAGAATCAGCTGTAAAGCGGCCACAAATAAAACAGAAGGAGGTGATGATGAAAGGGCACGGAGAAAGTGATTTTTTTGTTCGAGGAAGTGATATCCGAGAATTCAGTGTCGTTTGGAACAGACCAATTTGAGGAATGATGTCGACCAAAATGAATCCTTACATTAGATTACCGAGGAAAGACGTTTGTCATTTTCCTCCGCTGTGACCCTGGGACTGGCACGGACGACCTAAGGTCACAGAGCGATATTTTCTTATCCTGAAAATGATACATTGGGGCCGAGAGCCGGTTCTCTTACGCTACTCAGTTATCTTCCTCCTCCCTTAAAAGTTTTATGGGTTAATTTTGATTTCATTCGATCAGTTCGTCTACGACTTGCATTTTCAGAAGTGATCGGTATTTAGCTTTTCATTACCCCGCTTGACCGACTATAATTTTGCAGGCTCAGTTTGCATACATTTTCAGCAATTTACCCGACTGAATGAATGAATAAAGGAAAGCTAAGAAAAGACCATTTGCCAAGTTTTTAATGTATATTATTAAATGTGAGGTGACTGTATAGAAAACAGGTGACAATAAAGATTTGACAGATGATAAAAAAACACGCAGAAAGTAAGTACATTGTATATATCACTGTAAATTAATTTAATAGTCGCGTATAAGAGGTATTATTATTATTAATATATTAGTTATTAAGATTATTAACTGTTTGTCCGCTAATTTTTTTATATATTGTTGGGCTAATGGACGAATGAAATACAAGTTAGAATTACTTTCTCTTAGACATGTGAAAACGGATATAATGGGTACCATTAAGATAATAATGCCCACCTTAAACAACTTTCTCTTATACCTCAGTGATCCTATTATGTAAATTCATTTGCATTTTCTACCCAAATCACCAAAGAAGTACTTTATAGATAATGATGAGAAGGGCTTAGTAAATACATTGGTTAAGGATCCGTACCAAGATTACCGTCGTTAACCAAAAAGGTCGTTACCCAAGGAGCGATTTCCCATAATCGTACAACATGTCAAATATGCAGATAAAACCTATTTAAATTTTATGAACATGTAGTAAATATGATAAGGCATTTAAAATTGCACAAAAAATTATTATCAAAGAATTAAGCAATAAAAGTAGTTTTTTTATCGGTCAGTCTTTACCAGAGGGCGATGTAAACTAAAACGTTCCTCGTTATCTGAGGCATCTTTTATCACCCGTCGTTTATCAAGTGCATATTAACCTAAAACCGTCGTTAGCCAAGGCACCACCGTATTTATGTACTTAGATACAATTTTATCTGTAACATTTCCTCTTAGAAAAGTTATTTCTAAGTGATATAGATAAGTGGTTCATCGAATAATTAATTCCATAAAATCTAAGATATTTAAAACTGCTAGATAACTCTTTAAAATATATGATGATTGTATTTCAGCTTTAGACCAATTTATTACTACGCTCAGTTTCAAGTTATGAATATCATGAGAACAAATACCGCATAATCCGTTTAAATATATAGATACATAATTCTTTTTTGTAAGCAAAAGTAAGAATATTATTTACATCAGAATCCACGAATCTTACTTTACAAAACAGGGTGACATATAATACTTTAATGACCTTTGTTGATGGAACTCGCATTTTCAGTAATAAAAAACTGTATGAGAATATATCACCAGCTTTTTGTTGCAGATCATTTATTATCTCAGTCAAAAATATTAAAAGTGAAGCTCAGCAGAGATGCAAAGATATGTATTTGGAATAGATGGAGTGAACGGAAATTCGAGAATTGATTTACGTTTATCCATTGCTGGGAATTCCCTAAATAATTCAATATTTTCAGCCTAACGACCAAAGTTAGTTATCAGAAGTCGTAAATATTACCGATACATTCGGGTTCAGAAAGGAGTATTTTCATTTTTTTAAGTCTAAGCTATCGATTCCGAGATTTATGACAGCTATCACGTTTCGCCATTCAATCAGTTTCTACTTTTAAAAATATCCTTTTCATATTTGTCACGACATCATGTACGATTCCCTTGACCGCATCGGAAAAAGAGAACGGTTGTACCATTACCATGGAACATTAAAAGTGGCTTGTAAACCCTTTCTTCTTTCAACGACTCCCATAATTTCGAATATTTCATTGAGGGAGAAGAGCAATGTCTATTTCGGTTCTTAACTTCCGCAATTTGCGTATGAGCTCATTTGCGAAGATAAATGTTTATGTCAAGCGAAGCACTTTGAAATTGAATTGATGAAATTTGACATATTATCTGGAGAAATTAATTTAGGCTTCCGTGATTATTCATGCGGTCCTTCTGTCGTATAAGATGAAAGTGCTAATTTTCGTTTGTCTGTTGATACAGGATACAGGTAAATTTATCTTTCATTCTCTCTTGCTCTTTGCTTCGTTAATACAAAAGCTACTGAGGTATGATATATGCTGATTAATGGCATTTATGCTGGTCACACCTGATTGAAAGCCGCGAATATATATATATCTTATTTATTCATGAGTTCATTATACGGCACTTTATTCTGAACTTATTCTACTAATGGTATTGCAGTTTAGGAAAGCAAAGGCAAACTACCTCACTCCTCATCTTATCTAGTAAGCCTCATTCCATATTAATAGCTATCGCCTTATGGTGCAAACCTGCCCTCGGGCAGATACACATCAACCGCTGAAAATAATAAAATTATCTGAACCTGTAAAATAAAGCCGAAAATGCTTGAAATATACGCTGGGATTTTCTCTATCTCCGTCTCTGGAACGGAATTATTGTACTCGGCATAAAAGTGAAGGTTCCCTTTCAGCTCAGTAATTGAGTGTTTGTTTTTTAAAGCTTCATCGTAACTGAAATCGAGAGTCCGATTAACTGTTATAACGCGGAAAATACCGAATCCTGTTTCATTAATAGAATATGCATTTTCAACAAAATTTTATCTTACAAACGTAATCAGTATTGTGAGCGTTAATAAAACAAATTTCAATGTATCCATTAATCATATAATTCTTAAAATATTACGAAATGTATTTGTATAACATGAGTACTTAAAATATTTAAAAAATATTTATATCTACGAATAATTAGCATCATTATGGGTGAATAATTTTGATGCCGCATTCAAATAATTTAACTTGCAAAATATTCCAATATAATTGGCGGTGTTTTTGTTACGGAAATATTCTTCTGAATGGAAAGACAATGAATATGAACGCATATATACTATGAATGGCAAATGAAAAGTCTAAGGAGATAATTTTTTTGAATAAATGTCACACAAGAACTCTATTATTTATTAGTCAGCTTTCTCTTGAAACATTGTGGATGAAATGAGTCTTCAACTAAACAGTAAAAACTTGCTCTGTAACTGATGATTCTTTTGTTACTTTACCATTTCTTTCTTTCATGAATGTTCATTTTATAATAAAATGGCAATTTTTGTGAAGGACCATTGAAAGGTCTCTAAAAGGGTGACAAAACCTAATATCGAAAGACCCGAGATAATAAATCACCTTATAGTTATGTGATTGGGAAGTTACGAATACTTATTTGGAGCCTGAGTTGAGATATACCAAAAGGTAGGCATGAGTTATGCATTTTGCCTTAAAAAAATGAATTTATAATCAATGTAAATCTCATCTATGACCACAAGGGATTTTAACTTCCGAGAATCTAGCTCAGTTTGTGGACGCTTACTTTTGTCACTGACGTGTTAGTTATAATCACCAGGTAAAATATTATCCTCAAAAACATTACAATGGAAGACCAAAACCAGTAACTTTACCGTCATATCTTATCCTATATTCTGATGAGACAATTCACTCTGCAGCATGCCGAAAGACGGCTTGTGAACTATTCGTGTAGATGTAATTATAGCTCCATATCTATTCAATGTACGAATCATTTGTATTTTTAGGTATTCCCGCAGATCGCAGTCTTCGAAATTAATCTTTCAGTTAATTTTTTTTATAATCCATAGATCATCCAAAGAGATGGTAAAGTTTATAATTTTATAAAGGCTTCACTTGCAAAGCTCACTTTTTTTTGAGAGTAGGTCATAGGTTTATAGAAACAGAAAATATATGTAAAGATATAGATATATTTGTACTTTTACCGCCATCTCTCTTAAAAATAACTTGTTGATATGTTTAAGACTCTCAATTAGGACGAGAGAGGTTCTACGTTCAAAAACCCGTTCATGTACGTTGCCTTAGGTGGAGTAGGGGCAAATGTGCTAGACTTCTGAGGATCAGTACCTCGGACGTCGGTTCTAAATCAAATTGCGGCTGTGTTCCTTAATTTATAATAACTAAATGTGAGAAAGGTCATGCAGGACCGAGACATAAAAAGCAGAATTATAATATTATCATTACAAGTAACCTCCAATATTTACTTTAAGCAATTCCACTCTAAATGGCAACATTACCTGAAACAGCAAATGTGTGTCGAATCGAATAAGAGAGACATTCTATGATTCCGTACCTGATTATGTGGCAGCACGCAATACAAAGGGAGTGTACTGTGCAAGGAAAAACAGAACCCACGTAATATATTCCCGATTTCAATAAAAATTATTCACCGGCGTGAGAAAATTCGGGCGAAAGGAAATCGTAACTCTACTTCTAGTTAAGTCTCCGCAACATGCAGGTGGGGGCAACCGCTTCTCTCACCAATAGTCATACTTTCCTCGAAGATAACGTCAATTTGTAATGCGGCATACATTTCCATATTAAGAAGAGGCGCGAAGTAAATGCCCATATCTTCTTTCGGATCGGCCCTAAAATAGCGAGGGAAATGACATGCTCCATGTAAATCGGGAAAAACTTCTCCGACGGCCGGAAGCAATTACCAACTTTTTAAAGCCTCCGCGGAGCTGTCCTTCCTAACGCGTGCGACACTACCACGGGGCACTTCCTTCCAGAGATCTAATCGAGCCAAAAACCGGCGTAGAAATATGGCCCCTTATTTATTTTTGACTTTTTGACGGAAAGGAGGGGAGAAAGACAATTGTGAATCAATTGGGAACTATTTGTTTTCCCTCCGTTTCTTTGCTCTCTTTTTCCTTTTCCTGAGCGTTTTGTTCCGTGTCGTCTCCAAACAAAAGAGAAACGCTTTCTTTTTCTGCGAAGGAAAAGAGCGCCTCGCGGAGTATATTTTTCTGACCTTATTGATGCTTAAGGGGACATTTAGAAAGACAGGGAAGACAATGGGGGAGGAAGAAACGGCACAATCGAAATATAAATAAACGACGCCGAAGAAACTGCGTAGGCTTTCTTAAATTGAAAGTTTGGATACGTAGGAAGGAGAGCATTGCTTTCCGGAAAACTAGCCACGCGGAAGATACAATTATTTTTACGAAGGCTAAAATTATAGGATTATTTTCATTGAGCCCTCATGGATTGAGGAAATGTGTATTTACCTTGCACGGTAAAACACTGCGGCTTGCTTACTGATTCAGTCGGGACTGAGCAAGATGTTTTGGGCTGAAGCATTAGCAACTGCAAACTAATTACGTAATCATTGCCCTTCGGCAAGTTTAGATGAGCATATGCCGTACGAAGCGTGGAACGAAGGAGTACCGGATTTGCGTAATTTAAGAGTGTTCGGTGCAAACACGTATGTCCTTGAAAAGAGTTCTGGCAGAGAGAAACTCGAACCCCAATCAAAGGAAGGAACCTTGGTGGGATAATCAGGGCAATCAAAGGGTTACCACATATGGATACCAGAAGATAAGAAAGTCGTCGTGGCAAGAGACGTACAATTTATCGAGGATCCAACGGGTAGCAAAGCCGAAAGAGAAATCGAGATTCCAGTGAGCAGCTCTAAAGAAGAGACTGCGGAGGACCGGGTGTCAATAAGATGTGGCAATAAAGTGCCGGAAACAAGGGTGAAACCTTCAGGAGTTGAAACAACCCGAGCAGTACGCACGATGCGCCGACGTGGAAGACCTCGGTTTGAACGTTCGGGAAGACGCGGAAGGCCCCGGAAGATTTATGGACATATCTCAGCACCAATAGCTCGACAAGATGGGAATCCACCTGATGAAGAGGAAGAGGTGGATGTTGAGATAGGCGATGTTGATGTCTCCACAGATGAGGCAGAAGGACATGCGACAATCATTGAGTCAGCCAGTTTGACAGATGTGAGCGTGAGGGAAGCGATGACAGGCGAAAACGCAGAAAACTGGTTGAAGGCGATTGCGGAAAAAGTTCGTGGACTAATCAAGAATGACACGTGGGAATTAGTTGATCGGTCTAAGAACAGAACTGTAATCCATAGTAAAGTAGTTTTACGAAATAAAACAAGGCCTGATGGGACGCTGGAAACGGAGAAAGGGGAGGAAGAGTCCCTGGTGTCGGCCCTGTCCGTGAATCTCAAGCAGCAGCAGATGAAGAGGAAGTATGTTTCCGAAGGAGATTCCCCAGGGGGTGTCGGTGTTGGGGGTGGAAGAGGCACACCCTAAGCGCACCGTGGACAATGTCCTCAAGAGGCTAACGTCGAAGATGTACAGCTCCAGCTTAGCGGAAGAACTGCAGAGGTCTTCGCCGTCGCCGAGGCCAGCGCAAGTGGGTCACCCAGAAATGGGGTGTCGGTGCTGCACTCCCCTTCACTAGCCGAAGAGAAGGGCAATGGCAGAGGCGCGGAGAGCGCGGAAGGCTCGGCGATGGACGACGTTAGTAACGGCAGCGTGTCTTTACTCCAGGAGGCCTTCGCTGGGAAGAGCTTCGCCGAGAAGGAGAGGAGACTTTCCGAGATAACTGTGCAATTGCAAATGGTCAGGGAGCAGCTTCTAGCGCAGCAGAGCAAGGAAAATGTTTTCCAGAGGAAGCCATGGCTGCCGATACTTTCACGAAGGTGTTGCCAGGACCAGCCCATTACCGATGCAAGGACGGGTTTGGGATGAATGATACATAGACGCGTGTAATTTGATTTAAGTAAAACTAACGCGTGGTAGTCAAGGGCATTGTTGAGTTGTTTACAGTGCAACAAAGGCGTTCACAAGAGAGTGCTGCAAGATGGCCTCAGTGTACTTGACAAATGTGTGCTAGGAGTGAACAATAAAACCACATCACCCAATAATTATAATACTAGGATCTTTGCGTCCTAGCAAGTTTAATATCTTGTTTCCCCGGCCAAATAATCTCTTTTGTTCTATTATACCACTCTGGTAATTTTCAACCAGTTTCATCCCTTTTATGTACATTTTTGTATAACCTCATACAAAAAGACTCCCGTGGTCAAGATATTTCTCTATCGTAGACCATTCAGAATGCTCTGTCGACTCATAAAAGCGCCTTACACGTTGCTGCCGCTATGCTCTATAATCTCAGTACTACTTTCAGTCCAACCAAGTACATTATCAAAATGAGGAAATTATTTTCTTGTCCTAGTTTCTTCTAGAGTCCCCTAATGTTTGATCGTGCTTTCTGCTATATGAGATTTAATGAAAGTCCTGTATTAGTTTTCATCGCAATATCGCTGTACTCGTATTTAGTAGTCCGTTCAAGGAATGCAGCTGGAATTTGAAATTTACATTCGTCTGTTGATGAGGAACCTGATTAACACTATCCTAATTCTTCTCACTTTCTCGCTTATATTAAAACCACAGCTTTAACGTCATTTCAGCCATACATTCAGTATGTAACCTTTTTGCCTTTTTGCGGAGAAAAACGTACGATAACATGTGACTAATGTCATGGTGAAGGCAGGAGTAATAGAGCTTCGAAGGAACGTAATTAAATGCGAAAAATTACATCATTAGCTAGAAATAATTAAACATAAATGAGTGTACTGCTCACAAATTAATTAAATGACATATTCTCTTTCCCAAAATTCAGTCAAATAAAATAAATAATGGAAATCCAGTTAATTTCATTTTGTACGTAGATACATTACAAATTCTTCTTTTAAACAACTTACAGATAAATCCTTTATTTATACATTTAAAGCAGCGATTTCTTCTGAGAAATAAACCTGCTTTTAAAACGTTGGTAATCTAATTCAATTTTACTTGAGATATGCATTAAATTTTTTTCACAGAGAAAACTGGCGGCAGGAGCTCAAAATGGTTAGTTTATAGTGCGAAAAAGCCTTTAATAATGAAACTCAAAAATTAAATTGTAGTAATTAAATTTATTTTAAAATTTCCATCACGCATGATGGCTTTGAGTAAACTAGGTAGAGTAGACGAGATAAATAATTATATTACACAATGTAGCTTGTAAAAAAACAATAAATTTTCACTTATTATGAAATATGTGCATGCAGCGGATAAAAACCTAGTGATTACGTGGGGCAATTAAAATGTATGTGTTTCTCGTATTTTCTATTGTCTAACTAGATCTATGCTATTGATATATTTTTCTATTTTAATACAACCTACTCAATACACTTTGTAAATAAAACTTAACTTAAAGTATCTATTTTAATAATAACTTTCACACCTACAGTGATGATAATACAAGAAAGATATTACACTACCTGTTGTTGCTTTTGCATAAAAAAACCGACAAGGGAATATTGTCGTTAAAAGTACATACTTGTAATCAGATGATTAATTATTAATTAATGATGGCAATGCAAGTTACAACGTAATTAGTGAATAAATTAACTCAAAATTGATATGGAGATGTCAAGGTCCTACACCCTCACACAGAGCATGAGTGATATTCAGGCTTAAGTACATCTGAAGAGGGTACAAATTCCTTGAGCAATACGTGAATCATCTAATGTAATTGGGTTCGAGAAGTTAGTTGCATTTGGCACGCATGGAATCGGAATTGGGTCACTCAACAGCGCATCTTTCTAAGCGCTAAGTTGGTAAACGGGAAAATTTCGATTCGCTCGATAAACAACTTCATCTTTCCGTGACTGAAAACTTTTTGTTTGTTATTTTTCCTATTTGCTAAACTTCTATTCCCGGAAGGAAATTTTCTAGAGTGCCACAATGGAACGAAACGGAAGAATGATCGAACGACCAGGTTAGAGAAGAAGGAAATGATCACCTTGAAGTTGGATTCCATAGAATACTCGACGTAAACAAACTCTAAATCCATTCTTTACTCTTTATTTTCTGATGTAAGAATATCTTAGGTGTGCAAATTTATTAATGTTTGCATATGCATTCTTTCTTTCTGTCTTGAAAGTTAGATGCTCCTACTGGCCTTTTTTCTGCCCTCAATTTTGTTTAAAGGTTTCTTAACCACGTACTATCAATTGCTTTCTTTGAAAGTCATGGTAATCGACAAAGAATGATATTTACCGCGCATAATTTTATTCGTGAGATATCGATTTGATTTAGCAGACATATGGCACGAACTAATATCGCGATTCTCATAATTTAACAAAATTATGTTCAATACCTAATTTCTACTAATTTGTTCCTCTATATTTGTGGAAGAACTCATAAATACCAAGATAATTAGCTGGTCTTTCCCAATACACATATTAGATATCTTGGAGCAACCCTCACGAATAATATAACGCACTTCCATAATATATGCGGAAAAGTACTGAAGAAACACGGCTTCGTTAAAAGATTAGTCGGTCGGAACGAAGAAAATGTCCGCGAGCGATGTTACTTAGCATTAGTTTGGCCTCATCTTGAGTTGCGTGTACTGTGTGGGACACTGCAAATAGTTGCAGTGGATAAGTTCAGAGAAAGCACGTTCTGAGATTACGTAGCAAATATAATGCGTCCATCATGTTTAATTCAGTTAGAAATTTCATAGAAATAGATCGATTCAAGTACTCAATTTTTATATCAAAAGCGATACACGAAGTTAATCGATTAAAGAAATAGAGTCATGATGCATGCACCCCCTGCCACACGCCAAAAGGCGGCTTGTATGGTATTTGCATAGATATAGACTTCAAAAATGTATGTATATTGACTAGACAGAATAAAGGCTTGAGTATTTTCACAGGTATATCAAGGATAATACTTTTTTCAGCCGAACGTAGAAAATAGTTCAATTTCAGATTGAGTTCTATTTGATAGCACATTCGACGTAAATTCAAAGCAAAATGAGTTCTATGGAAGTTAGCGTTTCTCTATTGTTAACGATAACTGGAAAACAAACAATTTCCGAACAATCCTCTAGATAAAAGAAAATAATCTCTAACTTCCAGCTAACTCATAACCTTATAACAAGTTACCTTAAATGAAAATATGTAGTGAAAACATATACCCATCGTCCTCACTACGTGTACTTTCTATATTGAATACTTAAATAAAATACGCTATTTTTTATTTTCAGTATATTTTGAGAAATAAGGTATACTAGTTGAGGATGTCTAGTTAAAGGTGGCAGAATTTTTTAATGCAGAGTGAAGCACTGATTAATTGAAGGATTCTGAGCTGCGGGTGTGGCTTAGAATGAAGAAAGTAAGTAGGCAAGTTGATGAAAAATAAGCAAAGAAGAATTTTAAACGGTAAGAAAAGAGGGAACTTTAATCAAAATAAACAGAAGAGAAGATAATTTGGTCAAATATTGTGAGAGGATGGACAACTATAGACAGGAATTAAAGGGAGAATGCAAATGAGGAGACAAAGGGCAAGCAAGGACTGAAATTGGCGGTTGACTTAAAATACAGGACTAATTACCTTAAAACAAAAGAGAGCGTTAATGAGAAAGACTTAGGACATCGCGAGACAACGAAGAGTTGCCGAAACCAAGGGAAATAACTCATATACACACATGCATGTACATAATATGAAAAACAGCAATATTCAGCATCATTCTATTTTGCATTGTAATACATTTCCTTGCATTATATAACAACCTGCATAAATTAAGCCGGTTGGATTCCGTATAAGCTAATTTTGGGAGAAGAATTTACGCACCGAAACCTGGCTTTCATAAATGAAGAATGGAAATTTTACGTAGTCAAGTTTTCTTGATTTTCCAACAAACTAAGTTGATCCCACAAAGGAGAACTCGACTGGTTCATAATCCCTCTAAGAGATGATATAATCTCGTTATCGTAACTCGAAAACTCTATGCAAAATATGTAAAAGATTATCCTCGCTGTTTTCGAGAATCCATCATTAATAACGAGGCCGGATGAAAATTATAAGAGTACGTCAGCGTTATTTTGCTCTTCCCAAATTACTGATTCGATATCATTATTTCGTCCCACTTCCATCCCGTGCTAAGTCTCATAAATTATTCATGGCTTTCTTGCGACGGGGAGCGTTCAATTTTTCTTTCGTTCCTATTTACATCAAGTCGATTATGAAACGGTGAACTTTCCCGAACAGAAACAAAATAAAACAAACAATGCTCTATCTGATCACATGACCTCCTTAATGAAACTCTTGACAGTCGTTATTTTCTTTCTCAACCCTCCTCCCCCGAGGGCCTCCGTCTTCTTATTCGATACTGCCAAACATCTTCTCCGTTTATATAAGAAAAAAAGGAATAGAATGGGGAAAATTCTACTAAGACGCGCTCCGTTCCCAGAGGCTAACGCCGACGGTGGAGTTTTCTGGAACTGAAGGCACTCGCGGAAGACGAGAGCGAATAAAAACAAGGGAATGTCTACACTCTTTCTGGTTTAAAGTATTTTCTCCACAGTCGAACAGTCTGATGATCATATATTCGTAGAAAAAGGTTTCGTGTGTATAAATAATAAGATTATACATGCAGCTGCTATTTATTTAATAGATATTCATACAGTGATAGAACCGTTTTAAAGTGAATACCAAACAATTCTGAGTAACAAATTACCAGTTATATACAGGAAAGCATGCACCATAGCAAACAAACACAACTAACTTAAAGAAATATTTACAAAAAAAATAACTTACGTAAAATTTGAATTATACATTCTTATAAGAAAGAGTCATACGTCAGTTTGAAAGTGTCAATGGAGGAAGGTAGGCAGTTCAAAAGGTTAGGAAGTCGATATAGCAAGGAAAATTGTGCAAGAGATAATCTACATATAGGAAACTGGAGAAGAGGTGTTCCCAGGTCAAACATGATATTTGAATAGTGCCACCAGTTCTGGAGAGTCAAAATGTGAGTTTCATATATCGTAGATGAAAGACCGTTCCATTTTCACTAAAGTTTTATCTAGGCATCTCAAAGAAAGGTATTTAAGTGCATTAGCTGTGAAAGAATTCTGTAGATGGGGTACGCGAGATATAACTATGTTAGCAAGAAATTTAAGACTTAGTTCAGGGATACGATATTATAGTTGGCTGACATTGTTCAGATGAAGGAGCAACACGAAAAGACCGGCGTAGCAATAGAAATGAAATATAATTTCAGGGATATTAAGGTGATAAAATATCTCACGAATAGAAAGGGACTCGGACAAAAAAATTAAAAGTTTACCTCCACAAGCATTTTAGAGGCATAATAGCAATTTATGTTGAAAATTAATTATATCGAATGATGCTAATCGAATTCTGCAGTGAAGGAAGATAATAAAAAGCAGCGCAACGGAAAGTGAAATTTAAATTCTTATTCCAGTTACCATTTTTCTTTCTTACACTTAGTGTTATAAACTACCTATAAGAATGACGATTCTTAACTAAGTGGAACTCCATCACTGGGAAAACAAAATTCACTAAGTAAAATTCCACAGGAGTATATTTATTTTCACGACCGATTTTGAACAGAGTTAGTTCATCATCAGGTGATGATGAACTAACTCTGTTCGAAACCGGTCGTGATAAATGTACTCCTGTGGAATTTTACTTAGTGAATTTTATTTTCCCAATTACTAATCAAATGATTAATTGTTATCGGATAGTGAATAAATGATTGGTAGCAGATTCGTACATTTTGTACGGCTTAGAGAGTATGGTATTCGAATGAGAGAGAGCAAAGCTACTGCTAAACAGTTAATTTACAAAATGGTACAGGAAGGTTACTTGTCAAACTGTGTCTCGTGGTTACTGACTTGAGGTTTATTGCGCACTTCTCATAACCTATATAATCGTTGAATAATTGCTCCATTTTGTTCCTTACGCAGAATCTGATTTTGTTTTGTAAATGAAAATATGTCACATATGGTATAATATGAGCACGTTTAAACAGTTTTCATGCAATCAGGAAAAGGAACAGCAGGAATGTCAACGTGAGGGAAAAAAATGGGGAGATATATCAAAATTTCTTTATCAAAATACATTTCCTTTAAGGAAATCAAAAGATTTAAATGCCGTATACTTAGATTTGAAGTCTACAAATGTATTACGCCTGATTTGTGGCTGTCACAACACTTTTCTGACTTCTATCCCATTTAATTGCATGGCAAGGCAGGGTCGCAACCACTTCCACTCCTCAAAGCCAGGATGTACGGCAAAGTGAACACTGGAAGGCAAAGTGTACAGGGAAACTGGTTTAGTAGTCGAAAGAGTGAAAGATAAATGTGGGAAAGACACGCCCCATTCGCAACAAGAACGTCTCCGGGGCGGACGTTGCGAATTCAAAAGACACGATGGATAGCTTAGAGGAGGAAGAAGGAAAGAAAAGTTCAAATCTTCACGAGAAAATAGAAACCTTTCCTTAATTCACGGAGTTTTTTGCGGGAAATATTTTCTAGAGCGATAGAGAGAAGAAAGAATGTTTTTCCATTTCCACGGGCTACCTTTTTAAGTGGATATTTTAAGAACTAACTCGGTGCGTAGGAAGGTCTTGGGGCGGTTTCTTCAGGCGTTTCCTCAGTTGTTGCATAATACGGTAAAACGTTACCTTTCGGCGGGTGTATTTACTTAAGGAAGAGAGAAAAGAGTTCGGGAAATACCTTTCATACTCTTTAGAAGATATTAGAATTTTCGTTTTGTGATTTTCAGACATGCATCAATTTAAAATTCATTGCGCGCGGTGTACAGTAAAGAGTTTATCAACTCCTTTAGAATAGGTTTTTACGAAGACACTAGGGAATAGGGTTATAACCCCGAAGTGAAAACAATATACTTGCCTTCTTAGCTAGATATAGTAGTTTATCACAATGATGCTTCATTTAAAAAATGTTAAAAATTGTACCCTGTTGATTTCTTTATGCATGTCTGCAAAATATTCAGCTTGAAGGCCAATTGGAATCTTAATCCCTCTCCTGCAACTGCAGGAGTAGGGGGACGAGTTAAGGGAGCGGGAAAGGCTTACTAGGATAAGATAAGGAGTGAGGTGGTTCGCCCATGCTTCCCTCACCGAGCCAGAATGATATAGGCGGAACAATTCCACGGAAGAAAATTACTTTGAGAGTACCACTCTTTGTAAAATTCCAAAAGGAGAAACCTAAATCGATGCATAATTCGATCAATAACCAGCGTCATTCATAACTCAGTATCTTTCATATTATTACAGTCATGAACAAGACTGAGGTAAATAAAATTAATGATACATTTTTCTATATTCTTTTCCAAACGACAGATAAGAAATATTGATCAAGGTACAAATGCTGGACCGTCTTTGTGATAAAATAGATCATCACATATATCACATTTCACTCCCTTAGAAATTATACGCAGACTTTACGAGGTTAAAATATTTCACGACTGGAAGATTTTTAGTCGGCAAAGATTATTCTACTGCTAGAATAATTCCAAAGAAGCCATTCAATGTGTACATTTGAAACTCACTCATAAAATTCAACTCCCGAATGACTCAACCTACATTATAAAACATGCGAAGCTGGAAAAGAGCTACTGTTTGAGAATTTTTATACACGTGCCATATCGTAGGCCCTGGAGGAAAAAGTGCCAAATTATTCTTCTAGCGGAAAAGCATGGGAGTAGGTGGGCGACCAGTTAATGAATGCTGTCGGCTATAAAATGAACGGTAGGCCGTGCAGGAGACGAGTGAGGGAGGGATGGAGGGAGATAAAAAGGTTTATGGGAAAACTGCGGCCACAAGCAGGAAGTAATTTTAATGAGAGATGGAAGATGAAAGAGAAAAAAGGTAATTAGGTGAGAAAGGGAAAGGGTGAATGTATGGAGGAGACGAGGGGAGTGGGACAGAGAAGAGAAAGTGAGTGAGCTAAAAAGGAGGAAGATTGGAAAGAGTGAATAAAAAAGAGAAGTTGAGAGCAAGATAAAGCACTAGTAGATAAGTAAAAAATGTGTAGATTACGGTGGAATGAATTATCTCCGAAATGAAGAGATACGTTTATTAAACCGTGATTGAAGCAAGTTCAGACTTCCATTCAAGGGGACATCGTGGAATATTTAATTAAATTCAATATACATGTTTACAAAAACGGTACTGTTATTCTTGAAATCGGTGAAACGTAAAAAAATAAGCATAATTAGAGAGGGAAAAGTCCCAGTATGTTGACAATTAATTTAATAGTCCGTTATAGAAAAGGATTGGCCCCGTGAAATTATTCAGCCCAAGTTCAAAGCATTGGGGTCCAAATGATTTCAAAATATACTTATTTTACTTGAAACGGTTCATCATATAAAATTGAACATGCAATTCAGCACTTAAGTATTATAAAGCAAAAAACGTGTTAATTCAGTTCCGATTGATGCCACTGGAACGGCGACGTTACAGGAACTCGAACCCAGGTATCTTTCGAGGCAGGTTTTACAATCACTGAACTACCATGCTGAGTCTCTTTTTACAATGTTATGGGAACGCTTTCATTAGTCACTCTTCTCTTCCTCGCCGGCCAGGTTTAGGGAACAATGGAAATAGGCTACCTCCTTACTCTACCTCCTTACACTTTAGAATTATCCTTTACAAATATTGTCATGTTTGAAAAGACATGAACTTCCAAAATTTCCCCCTTCTTAATGAAGTTAACGGATTTCATCAGAAATCATAGAGAAATCAACGCATGGCCGCACAAAAAGAGATTCATGGTGGATTCACAAGGTGAGAGAAAGGACAGAGATTTCAGCCTTAACCCGGGGGTATTTTAAGTATCTATGTTTTTTGACTTTCATTATTGCATGTATTTTGTGTATTAAACCTATCAACATTTTTGTAGAACCTTATCATAAATTATCTGATTTTATTATTATCTTAATCTTATTAATTAATTATTATTATATTATCAGATTATCTTATCTGATTTCCTACTAAAATAAATATCAAGTTTGATTCGGAGAAGCTTTCTCCTTAAATTCGAAGGCAACCGGTCAAACCAGCAGACTACCGGTCAATCCTTCCGGCAGTCTTCGCTCGATGCCCGTAGGAGCCTGACGTGCCAATCGGTCGCTCCTAATCACCAACCTTTCCTTTCACCCTCATGTGTAATTACCCTTCCGCTGCGATGGCCCCTCCCGTTGCCCGTAAGAAGGACCTCGAGCTCGAGAATGCGGAGCTCCGCAAAACTCTCGATGGGATCAACGAAAAATTACAGCAGCAATTCTCTTCCTTTAGGGAAGAGCTCTCTCAAGTGAAAAGAGAGTCACCGAGGTCCCCTATAATAACATCAATTGAGGAGAGACTTACCGCTTTCGAAGAAAGCTTGCTTCAAGAAGTAAGTCGTCTCACCAAACGTAGCGACGCACTGGAAGAGCGGATGGACTCCCTGGAACAATACTCCAGGCGCAACTGTTTGTTAGTGCACGGAGTCCAGGAAGTAACGCAGGAGCAGAGAGAGAACTGCATGAACACCGCAGTTACGCTCTTCAGGGACAAACTGAAGGTCCCAATAGACGTGCGTTGCCTCGATCGGGCGCATCGCGTTGGTACCCGCAGATCAAAACCCGACGACAAACCGAGACCCATCATAGTCAAATTCGTCTCGTACCAGGACCGCCACCAAGTTTGGTTGGCGAAAAAGGCACTTAAAGGGACTGGTTACCTCGTCACCGAATCCTTGACACCCGCAAGGAAAACAGTTCTGCAGGTGGCGAAAGATCTGGCGGGCCAGCGCAATGCATGGACACAGGACGGGAAAATCATTTTCCTGCGTCCAAACGGGAGTAGGGTTCACGCTACATCTCTGCGTGACATTGATAACGTGAGGAGCGATTTTCCTCCTAAATAGTTTATTTCAGGAGCGGGCGGCGAAACCGAGTTTTCGAGAGAAAAGTTGACGACGGTGCGAAGAAACGCGCCAAGCCACGTGGACAGCGGACGGTAGACGAATTTTCTAAGGCCATCCCCTCACATCCAATCGCATATAGACCAGCTACTTCCCACAATATCCCAAGGTACATCCATTCTAGGAAACGGAATCGCCAATTAGTTTTTCCCACGAAGTGCTAGTGCTTTCCCTTTATCTATTTCAGTACTTTTCAGAAGTTATCG
This sequence comes from Ladona fulva, assembly GCA_000376725.2. Taxonomy (NCBI): domain Eukaryota; kingdom Metazoa; phylum Arthropoda; class Insecta; order Odonata; family Libellulidae; genus Ladona; species Ladona fulva. The sequence goes on from KZ308224.1 coordinate 592,684, forward strand.
TGTTATCTCATATTAAGTGTTTAATAAGAAGCGTTCATCAGTTCATTACCTCCTTAATTCCCCATTGGTGCTTTCCATAATAGTGTCTCTAAATAGTGCATCTGCGTCCTAGTGCTTTATCACCTAAGTAGTAAATCCCGTTCCATATTGTGATAGTGTTTCCCCAGATTTAAGAGAATATCCTCTTATCCGTGTGCGTGTTCTAGTGCTTCCCTACCCTCCTTTGCGAAGGAATTTCCATCCCAGTGTTAAGTGCAGTGTTTTAATTTCGTGAGCTTTGTACTACCATTAGTGAATTTTAAACAAACTCCCTAAAACTGTCAAAGTACTATTTTAAACTCAAAGTGGTTCTCTTGTCTTAAGCATATAATATTTTTCGTGTGTTATTCTAGATAACTCCCTTCTCCTCTCACCCTTTGCTACACGTTCTTAAATCGCTTAACAACTCATTCATTCTTTGTGGTGTTTACGGCTTTTAGAAATTCTCATCCTTTCTCTTTTTTATCTCAAGCGTCCTTACCTCTCCCCGTGGTCATGGCTACCTGCAGTGAATCTCAACTTTCACAATCCTCAATTCTCAATAGTTCTCTTAGTCAGCTCAACCCTCGTGCACCGATTTTCGTTCCCTCGCAGTCCAGGAGGTCCTCCCTGAATCCTTTTGCAACCCCATTCATTCCCTCGCCTAAGTCCCATCAAAATACAACATCTCTGAATCCCAATCTTATAAAGACAATACCTACTTTCAACGCTTTCCCACAATTCACAAGTGCTAAAGATATACTCATAGACAAATTCCGGCCATTTCCGCGAACTTTTCGATTTCTATATCTTAACGTTCAAAGCCTTATACCACATCTTAACGAACTACGAGCAATTCTTCCGAATTCGGACATTCACTGCATTGCATTAGCCGAAACATGGTTAAATCCAACCGTAAACTCATCTGTAATTACGATTCCTGGTTATAATCTATACCGCAATGATAGAATAGGCAAAAGAGGTGGTGGGGTCGGAATATATGTTCGCAGTGACTTACATTGCAAAATAATACTCTCAAGCGATCAAAACTATAGCAAAAGACCAGAATATCTCTTCATCGAAGTCGCAGTTAATTTTAAAAAGATATTACTCGGAGTAATATATCGACCACCTAAAATCGGGCACTTAGCAGATATCGATGACGCGATAGCTAAACTTAGGCAAGAATACGAACATATAATAATATCAGGTGACTTGAATGCTAACATGATCGGAAATAATTACGACTCAAAGTTCCTGAAAAATACTTTCACAGCTCATAACTTATCTCTGCTCCCTCTGAAACCAACGTATAATACTTTAAACTCATCCTCTTGGATTGATATCATTGCTGCTTCCAATCCAGACAGAGTAAAAATCCATGGTCAGCTGTCAACACCAGGTATTTCTCATCACGATACAATCTATCTGTCATACTCTCTTAAATTTCCGAAATTCAAACAAAAATACATTCACCATCGAGACCTGAAAAGAATTGACAACGAAAAATTTTTAAGTGATGCGGCCCTTCAGCCGTGGCATGACATTGAATTTATCGACAACGTAGATGATAAGGTCGAAATCCTAAATACTCTCCTTGTGAATTTACTTGACCGACATGCACCAGTTAGGAAACTTAGAATATCTAAGCCTCCAGCCCCTTGGTTAACAACTGACATTCTGAAAATGATGGCTAAACGCGATTCAAAATTCCGTCAATTCAAACGCTGTAGAGATGCAACAATCTTTAGTGAATATAAACGCCTACGAAATCAAACAAAACAACTAATAAGGAACGCCAAAACTCGATTCGCGCACTCAATTTCCAAAGAAAAATCCTCTGCAGTCTTATGGAGAGAACTGCGTGGTCTTGGTATAGGTAAAATTAAAGAATCCTCAATTCCTCCTTCAGAAAGTCTTAATGCCATTAATGAAAAATTCTCTCTTCCCCCAACGCAAATAAACCCCGAATGTAAGCAACGATTGTTAAATAGCCTGGCTTCGAATACCAGTTTTCCACCACACCAACTAAAATTTGACTTTAAACCAGTTTCTCAAATTGAAGTACTGAAGGCGTTGAAAAGCGTAAAATCTAAAGCTTTAGGAGCAGATGGAATTCCCATCCTCATAATCAACAAGCTGATGCACATTGTATTACCGTTCATAACTAACATATACAACAGCTCCCTAAATCAAGGTAAATTCCCATCGAGATGGAAACATGCTTTAATCCGTCCGATCCCGAAAAACGCGCAATCCAACGGCTCTAACAGTACGGAGTATCGTCCAATCAGCTTTCTTTCTGTTTTATCAAAAGCGCTCGAGAAGCTGGTCCATGGTCAGGTTACCGAATTCATTGAACAAAACTCTCTTCTTGACCCATTACAGTCTGGCTTTCGGAAACTTCATTCGACCTCATCTGCTCTAGTAAAGATAACAGAAGACATCCGCAGATCTATGGATTCTAAGAAAATAACTGCGTTGGTACTACTCGATTTCACAAAAGCATTCGACTCGATTGATGTAGATATTATGACGATCAAACTTAAGATGATGGGTCTCTCTGACACTTCAGTCTCTTGGTTCTCCTCCTACCTTCACAACCGTCAGCAGAAAGTAGTTTCCAATGAATCGGCGTCCGAATGGGTTGAAATCGACCGAGGACTTCCTCAAGGATCAATTTTAGGCCCCTTACTCTTCTCCTGTTATATCAATGACTGCGTCAAGGTAATTAAATTCTGTAGTTATCACTTGTACGCAGATGATCTTCAGATTTACTTGGACTCAAATCCCTCAGAACTACCTCAATCGTTGCATAAAATTAATTATGATCTCCAACTCATCAATAACTGGAGTAAAGACAATTTTATTAATCTTAATCCTGCTAAATCACAGGCAATTTTGATCGGATATCCAAAATTACTAAGCTCTGTAAATAGAGTCAGCCTACCGGTACTAGAACTAAATGGCACCGCAATTCAACTCGAAAATTCAGTAAAAAACCTCGGTCTCCACATAAATGAAACCCTTACATGGACTAATCATGTCGTACAAATATGTAAAAAAGTTAATTTTTCGCTATACTCACTTCGACGATTAGGAAATTTCCTCCCCCCCTCCGTGAAGTTACAACTAGTAAACTCTTTAGTTATGCCTCACTTTGACTACTGTGATATAGTCTATCAGGATCTGTCAGGAGAACTAAGCGTCAAATTACAGCGCATGCAAAACGCCGCGGTGAGGTTTATTTTCAACTTAAAAAAGTACGATCACGTTTCCGAACATTACTCCAAGCTCTCTTTGCTAAAACTAGATTCGCGTCGGAAGCAACATATTTTGTCAAGTACATATAGATTTTTAACAACGAGATCTCCTAAATATATTCACTCGTTATTTATATCTTTGGACACCATTCATGACCGTAATACGAGAGGTTGCAAGAAACTCTTGATTCCCCAGCATAGAACTGAGATTTTTCACAGATCGTTTACAGTCACAGCTAGTAACCTCTGGAACGCGCTTCCCCAAGGAATGAAAAACTTATCCTCCATCTATAGCTTTAAGGGTAAATGCCACAGTCACCTCCTAACCGTACAAAGCAGAACTTAATCGCACGTAAACACACAACTCCCTCAAACCACTGGGATCACGAAATGTCAGTTTCATTTTCAGAAAAATTTTCCGTCCCTGCCTTATCCGCCGTCCAAACAATTTTTTTTTTTTCCCCTTTTTTTGTTTTAATGTGTTTTATATTCTTTATTGTATCATTTTTATTGTACTTTCTTCTTGTGTCTTTTTAAAGTGTTTTAGCCAGTTTTTGATTAACTTTAGGTTCGCTCTAAATATTTGACGTGCTTTTTATTAAGCGAAATTATGTTTTTTCTAATCATTTCCAAACTTGATAATTTTGTAAGATACAGGTTTTTTATGTTAATGTGTTGCTATTCGTTCTTTTCTGGTTATTTCTATTGATTTGTCTTCATGTCTTTTATAACTCTATTTTGTTATTCGTTCTTTTTTGTTTATTTCTATTGATTTGTCTTCATGTCTTTTATAAATCTATTAATCTACTTTCATCATCAAGTTTAGTTTTCTATCTGTAGGTTTCGCAGGTTTTTCACACCCTCCTTCTTGAGGGTGTTTTCCTGCAGTGGAGATTTTTCCCTGAGCTCTTGGCTTAGGTTTTTTAATCCACAAAGTAGTTTTCTTCATTGTACTTTTGCAAGCTATATCTCTCTTTTCCTGTCTCAAATGACAAAGGGTTAGATGTAAGAAGAGACTAGTTAGTCTCAATCTCGCCCTGAATAAAGTCCTTTATTATTATTATTATTATAATCCTCGAAGGGGTTGTAACCACTCCAGCTATAATGCTGTGACTGCTACGTCTACGGTTGAACATTATTTAACAGCTATCTTAAGTACGACAAGAAGTTGAATACAGATTTACAAGGCCGAATTATTTGAGAAATATATTACCAGTATATTCGTTAAAAACTGAAAAAAACATTAGAATACAATATTAATAAGAAGGACGACGAAGCAATTTTAAGACTTTTACGTTCTTATTATTCTATGAACTATTTGGTCCTCTAGAAAGGAGTGGAATAGGGAATGTGATATGTAATAAGAAACCGTTCGTTATGACAGTAGGTCAATGCGAAGATAAATGGAGAAATTTGCCAACAAAAACTATTTGTAATGACAGCCACTGGATATTTAAACGGTAACGGAAAACTAATAAAAGGGAAAACAGTAAAAGTAAGGAGCAAGAACGACAATGGAAAGAAAGAGCCGATAAAATTACGAATTCAAATGGAAGAATAAATACTGGCTTTATAACATGGTACTACTAAAAAGCGAGGAGATAAAAAGTTTATATCACATACACGTATATCGAGGGTTGAAAAAGATATTTTTCCCAGTCCTTCGTAATGAGTTTTCAGCTCAGCGTACGCGCAAAAGGCTCAGTGTTATGGCTTGAGGGAAATTCTAAGCAAATAAAGCGATATTTGCTGATTTTGGTTTTGGGAAACGGTGAAATGAAGTGACTCTTGTGTTTATTTTCTAATTGGCGGGAAGAGAGAAGGCTATGATAGAGTAAGTAAAGAAGAGCAAAAATTCGATTATAAGAACTTTCAGATGAAGATGATGGTAATAATAATCACGTTTTTATGTATGCAAATGTGAGTCTAATGAGACCACTCTTACAATCAACCTTTTAAGGATAACACACACACAAACGACCGTTAGCACGCTTAACCACCGGCAATGGTTGAGGCGACAGATAGATAGGGACTGACGATACGAGAGTGGAAGAGAAACTTAATATACTTTAAGGGAATGAGCATTATTCGCGAAAATATATTGCTGAATTTTTGGAACATTTTCTTTATTAACATAGAAAGTATTCCATAACTCATCACCGAGAAGTAGATATATGTGTCTTCTAACTGCTGATCGATATGTTTACTATATGAGTAGCTCGTTTTTTATTCGTCATTTGGCATAGAATAGATTAAAATAGATATTTCATTTACTTTGGCTTTAGTGCTCGTGATATGAAACTTTCATATCATCGCAGATTTAATAATGAAAGTGTTGAGGCGTGAGTGATACTTAATAATGGCATACATATTAGTAACGGCTGATCGAACGCTTCGAAAGGTGTCAATCATGTGGTCAGTGCGTTCCACTTACTGCAAAATTTCCTCTTGGATCATTATGGATAAGTGAGGGAAACAAAGGAAACTAGTTGACTCTACATCTGGTCTCATTCTCTCCCTATGAACGTTGGTAGGTAATGATGTAAGGATCGTAACTCAAACCTTTTGTCAGAATGCTCTCTAGCCAATTTTAAACAATAACCTACGGCTGTAGAGTAAATTTATCACCAAGAAGCCAACTCAAATAGAGGATAAAGTTTACTAAATAATGATATAAGGATTTAACTTCCTCATCCTTCTGTTAATATCTTAAAGACGTTCATTCAAAATGGCGACCGAGTTTTTGGCCCTTCCTTCAGTATGTTTGCAGACCTTAAAAATAGTCTAAGATGTCATTGAAGAAATTCCTCTCTCAGGTACAGGTGGAAGCAATTGATTGAGTAAAATAATCTCTGTGCACACCAGGAAAAAGTGTTTCTAGGAGAGGAGAAAAAATAATAAAATGAAGCTTTGAAAAAAAAAGGACTCTCAAAACATCCGTTTTCCTCGCAGTCTTTGTTCGCTTAGAAAACAAAAATTGCGAAATAATTTACATAAATCCTGAGGGTGTGTACAGTCGCAAAGGAAAGGAAATGGGAGGCATTGCCAGAAAAAATTGCTCTTGAATAACGGTCGCATACGTTCCCGGAAATAGTTCAAAATCCTATCCAATTCATTCGCCTTTTGTAGACCTCGTGTTAACTTAAGGCAGGTTTAAAAGTCCCCGAAGCGCTGTTTTCTTGTTCTTTAGAGAGGTAGTAAGTTTATCAATGAGATTTATAAGCACGATTTAATCAAATTCAAGTTAATTAAAGGAATTTGCCTTATATATATATA
>KZ308224.1:599353-662855 GCA_000376725.2 Ladona fulva
TGAGTGGAATTATCGTATATATATATATATAAACATACAATGGAAATCGTTAAACACAATATTTAAAGGATTATTAATTAACAATTTAACGTTTATACTCACTCCTTTTCTGTGGAAGGAGTGACATAGTGCTGACATAGTTTGAACTAATGCTATGTAATATATACATGTTTTCATGTGCTACACTCTATATGTGATGGCAATATTTTACCTAGTAGTGGAGAAATTATCTTTTAAGAAACTTCATACGAGCACAATCTTTATTAAACAATGCCTTTCTATTTTATTGCTGAGTATAATGTGTGACATTTCACAGGAATTACACAGAATGATGTAAGAAAGGGTGTTCCAAGAAAAAGAAAAATTATCTCCGTTACTACGAAAAGCTGATTCTTATTGCAAATGTTTGCAAAAATATACGAGGAAAACCGAAAAGCATCTGGAGTTAAAGAAAAGAGAAATTTGAAATGAGAAATTATAAATGACTGTTTTATTATTCTGGACACAATATCTCCCTGTTCATGGAAAAGTTAAAACTATTATCGAAACGCGTAAGGGTTGGTAATTAAAAATAACATTATCATTCCTCGAAAGGCAAAAAGAAAATAAATAAAATCTGCAACCTCACGTTGAAAGGACTGACATTATTTACTTATTTTGATTATCAATCTGAATCAAATAAGCTCGCTTCAAGAATCTTCATACCTAAATCCTGATTTGTTTTCACGATAATGATTATAAAGGAAAGCCAATAAATAACGACAAGAGCGAATGCTTTTTTATTGTTTATTTTTATGACATTTCTTACTAATACGTATTTCAAAAGTAATGTACTGCTCTATTTAGTTTTGAAAAAATAATTGGACCGTTTATAGCTTTAGATTGAATAGAAAATTGAGGCATTTTCTGTAAACGCATACTAAAGGCTTTGTGTATTTTTTATTGAATGATTAAGATTTCATTCGCTTCAGCTACTCAATCACTCGTTTCCTGAGATAGAAAATTTAATGTATGTCAACCTAAGAGCATGCACGAATTGCAGATTCCATAGTCAAACATTTATCCAATATTTATTTTGGTTAGTGAATTTCTTTTTACCAGTGATGGCGTTCCACTTAGTTAAAGCTTCTTCTATGGATTATAAATAATTACCCAAGGAAGAATGGACTTGCCTTTGACTGGTCCCAATTGCCGGTCGGGTGCTCTGTCCGTTGAGCTATACCGGCAGAACATTTCTCCAATTTATTCGGGATACTTTGTGGGCAAGGACGTTGCGAGTTCGTCCGCATGGCGGCATCGTTCGCGGTCTAGCTTCATTGAAGTATCGGCCACACAAAGTGATGGAAAGGAAACCCCCTTCTGGTTGTAAACAAACGAAAATGGGTATGGATGACTTTGCGCAAGATGGTGCGCACCCAGGAAAATCCCAAGGAACAATGGACTTGAAAAAAGTCTGACAGGACCGGGAATCGAACCCGGGTCTCCCATTTGCCGGTTGGGTGCTCTCGGGTCGGGGGTCGGGGTCGGGTCGGGTCGAGAGCACCCGACCGGCAATTGGGAGACCCGGGTTCGATTCCCGGTCCCGTCAGACTTTTCTCAAGTCCATTCTTCCTTGGGATTTTCCTGGGTGCGCATCATCTTGCGCAAAGTCACCCATACCCATTTTCGTTTATAAATAATTAGTTAGTTATATAAGTTGCTTTATCCTATCAGTCGAGCATTTTGTATCTTTAACTGTAATAGTGGACTTTGCTGTTTAGTTTTAATTGCTTTGTAATAGTGTGGGTAATTTTGTATTATTATTACTATTTTTCTTTTTAGTTTTACAAGTGTTTATTATATTGTATTAATCGTAGGTATCAATTACTTGTATTTTCTTTTATATTGTTTATTATATTGTATTAATCGTAGGTATCAATTACTTGTATTTTCTTTTATATTGTACGATCTACTGCCTTCGGGAGGTTTTGGGGGGGTTTCCCTCCCGACTAGGGTGAATACCAGGCAGGGTATTATATTTCCTTTTCACCCTGAAAAGATGACTACCACCTGGCCTGGAGCCTATCTGTAGTCCAATCATACAAATAAATAAATATAATGCTAATCCTGCGTTACTATGATTCAGATATTAGGCGAGTTAATTAAATGTGCACCAATAGGTGTCAAATGTGTTCCCAAATACGTTCTTTACTAACTAAATGATGGTACAGGATCATGCATTTCTCAAAATACACTTCTCGTTTTAAGAAAAATTAATAAAATCTCTCTGCAATGATGCTATATGAAAATGGAAGATGGTGAGTTGTAATTCGCCTCATTTTCTTACTCCATAGATTACTGTTCTTTAGTTGATTGATACCTTTTGCAGTAAGATAAACATAAATTATCATTTCCGCGAACGATACGCGAAAGTAATCGACTAGGTAAATAGAGTCTTGGTGCATGCACCCCCTGCCACACGCCGAAAGGTGGCTAGCAGGATATACACATAGACATAGACATAAAAAGAAGTAGTAGTATTTTAAGCAATGTGAAGCAATTATATGGTACTGAGACATACATTTTAAGAATATTCCCGGCTAGTATATACACGATAACGTTAGCATTTCAATTGATAATATCAGTTGTATCTTATAAAACCTCAATTAGAGCTGCCAATTAAGACCTGCAAAAATATCCCTACCAAGAGATTAAATGTTTTAGCAGAAAATTTCGAAAATATAAATAATTTTTCGAAAATATAGGGAAATATCCTATAAACTAAATACCTTTCATGTTCCATTCTGGGACGAAATTCGAATTCCTCGCCGCTCTCATAAATATGAATCAATGAATCTGGAGATAGCTACTTTCCATCTCGAAGATATTTAGAATGCTACGAGCTTTCCCTCCAGGGAAACGCCTCTTTACTGCATGGAAAAGCCCCAGAAATTAACATTCACGAGAAATTATAGGGAGTATAGGAGTAAAACTTCACAATTGAGTGGAATTATCGTGCAAGTAAAACGAATAAATTGAGGAACGGGTTAAGGAATGATGCAGGTAGGATATATCATTACTCTGATGGATAATTGACGCCAAATTTGCAAAGGGGTTTTGATAAAACCGTTTGCAAATGATTTCCGAAAGTGGAGGAGTGAGAAAGGTAGAAATGGAAGATTGGAAATAATTGTATTGACGCAAAAGGGAGATTGTCACAAGAGGCGTGGGGAGGGACTTGCATAATGAGGCGAGTTTTGGAAGACAACCGATGCTTCCAAGATGGTATGTAATTAATGCGTAGGGTCATGAAATATGAATGGGTTCCGGAAGAGATTTTAGCAGGATTGTGCGGTTTTGAGTGTTCTGGAGGTGGGGAAACGAGTATCTGGGATGAGGAATTAGCTGCGATTCCGGGAAAGCAGCGTCATTGACGAAACCACTTTTGGGAGCCGGTCGAATCTAGCGGAATTGAAATATTCTTTAGCGTGCGACCTTTGCTAACTTTTTCATTATTTTATCGGAGTCTCATTCATGTCACATAGACAGGTTTAAACTTTGAAAGCGTAGTATTCGTCGGCGATTGTAGGATAATTGAATCCTCAGGGGTTATTAGCTCTAGTGACATTTTTGAAGGAAAAATTCATCAAACTGCTTCTACTCCAGGTTCAATCTCCGTGGGGTTGAAGGTAACTAATTTGACGTTTCTGTATTCAGCCCATCGAACTTTAACGTACGGTTCCATAGATTTCCAATTCAGCTTAAAAAGGGATTTTAATTTTTATAGGATTGAGGTTAAAAAATTAAATTCCATCAGGATATGAAGAAATGAATGAGAGGAACCGGTTCATCTACAAGTGACACCGTCGTTTATTAGCTACGCTATGTGACTGGATGTCTGAAAACCGCGTACTTTAATTCTAATGTCTGCTACCTACTATGCTCTTTTCCTTTCCTGGTCTGATATTCATATCAAAAATATTTATATTCATGTCATCTGATATTATGAATCATACTAAAGTTAAGCTAAAATCACACCGGCCGCGGTGGCGAGAAGGTTAAAATTCTAACCCCAGGATCCCGTATTCGAGTCCCGAATCATTGTGTTTTATCCATATGTGATTGTGTTCGTAATCGCAAATACGTAATCGAATCTAATTGGGAAATCAATGACAATTATTCAAATTATTGTATTTGGGATAATCTCACCTGCTTCCGTTATATAAGAAGTTATTTTTATATCTATTATAAAAACATATATAAATATATAACAAATTATAACTTAATATTATGTACATGACTATATAGACTATCTACCATGTAAGCTAGTTTATTAACTAACAATATTATCCTTGTATTGTATTATTATACTTTTTTCCATTTTCTAAGTTTAACATTCTATGATAAGCTAAATCTAAATGTATATATCTTTATGTAACCCTGTGTATGTACTTAATTGTATGTGTCTTATGTATGTACTATATGTATCTTATGTAATGTATTGCCTACGGGAGGTTTTTGGAGGGGTTTCTCTACCGTCCTTGGGCAAATGCCAGGCAATCCTATGTTTAATATGTTATGCTCCCCTCTAACACTGCCACCTGGCTAAAAGGCCAAATTGCAGTGAAGATGAAAATAAATAAATAAAAAAAGAAGAACTTAATTGACAGCGATAAAGAAATAAATATACAAGTCTAACAGGGTATACTCCAAGGGATGCTTGTATTAGTGTTTAGTTACCATTGATATTAATTTATTACATATAAAGTGGAAAAGGCAAAGAGTTAGTCCATAGATTGTGATCCACATCTACACCCTGCAAGCCTCCCTTAGGCGAGTGGAAAGGGGCGTAGCGTTCGAGTTACTTTTTCGTTATTTTTTGCTGCAAATCGTTCGTGAAAAGAAGGAGTTCTTAAAATGATTAGTCTTAGCATATGTTTCTTTTATTTTACATTCATTGTCGGATCAACCAAAGTAGCATAGGATCGTATGATACCGATTACATTTTCCGCGAATGTACGTCCTTTCTCTGAATTTGTAATGCAATCGCAGTCTAGCTTCTAATATGCTATCTATGGAGGACCTGCGTCCGACACCAATTTTGCAATTTATCGTAACATCACTTTACAAAAAATAAAGCTTTGCGTTACACTATATCGTGTTTGCCAGCACACGTTTCATCAGACGAATCCTGTGTTCTCGCCGCATAATCCAGATAGGGACTGACCAAGGTGGAATAGCATCGCTATCTAACCTTTAAATCGTACGATTTTGCACCAACAATGTATATGCGATGTACCTACAATGCGCCGAGCCCTTTAGTTGCTTTATCGCAGATTTTTCGGTTATGTGTGCTCCAGTTCAACTTCAATGTAAGAGTCATATTCTAATGAATCGACAACATTTATATTCATTCCACTAATTTATTACTGGTAACTCTGAGAAAACTGTTTTTTATCGAAAAATATTTACGGAAACATTTACGAATAATTTTCTTACGATAAGCTCTAGTTGCGTTCTTTTGCAACACATTTAAATATGACGTAAATCACTTAATAATGTAATACGTTCTTCCTGGCTTGATATATCTCTATATTACCGAGTCATCCGCAAATACCCTCCCATTCCTATCTATCTCGTCGCACAAGTCATTGATATAATTTAGAGATCGACGTTGCCTTGAAGCATGCCTGAAGGAACTTTGGCTNAATTTTGCAATTTATCGTAACATCACTTTACAAAAAATAAAGCTTTGCGTTACACTATATCGTGTTTGCCAGCACACGTTTCATCAGACGAATCCCGTGTTCTCGCCGCATAATCCAGATAGGGACTGGCCAAGGTGGAATAGCATCGCTATCTAACCTTTAAATCGTACGATTTTGCACCAACAATGTATATGCGATGTACCTACAATGCGCCGAGCCCTTTAGTTGCATTATCGCAGATTTTTCGGTTATGTGTGCTCCAGTTCAACTTCAATGTAAGAGTCATATTCTACTGAATCGACAACATTTATATTCATTCCACTAATTTATTACTGGTAACTCCTAGAAAACTGTTTTTTATCGAAAAATATTTACGGAAACATTTACGAATAATTTTCTTACGATAAGCTCTAGTTGCGTTCTTTTGCAACACATTTAAATATGACGTAAATCACTTAATAATGTAATACGTTCTTCCTCGCGTGATATATCTCTATATTACCGAGTCATCCGCAAATACCCTCCCATTCCTATCTATCTCGTCGCACAAGTCATTGATATAATTTAGAGATCGACGTTGCCTTGAAGCATGCCTGAAGGAACTTTGGCTTTGTCCGAACTAACAAGTAGATATCAAGTTCATGTTTTTCCCTCTTGTAGATGAAACCCTTGACCCGAATACCTCGACTTACGAACCGCTCTAGATACGCCTTTTTGACATCCGAACTTTTTCTTTGTAGATGTTGACCTTTAGACACGAAATTAATTTCGACCTACAAACCGAGGAAACGAAAAGATATCTTCGAATAATGGGATGCTAGACACATACTCTTCGAATTATGAGCTGTAACAAATTAAGTCGAGGTAGCACCGTATTTGATTCAGTCGATTTAGATTACCTCGCATAGAATGCGGTTGACACCAAATCAAGTCACGTTATAGTATAATGAATAACACCATGGTATTAAACTCATTTTTGAAGTTCAAATTATTAGGGTTCTATGAAACTTTGGAGTGTGTAAAAGACACGCGGAAAGGAATGACAAAAATACCCCTCCAACCACGTGCGCGATATTTTAATCTTCCAGAGTAAAGTACTTCACCGCTCAAGATGAAAAGCTCGAGCCAATCTTCTCAAGGAGCGCTCGCTCGAATATCTCAGCCGAAGAAATATTTCGTTTTAATCACGAAGTAACAAACAACTACTTTTCGAATTTCAGAGTGGCTACTTTCTTCCACGAAAGGAAAATTTCTTGATGCTAACCGCGGCTTTGAAATATTTCAATTAAACCTTAGATTCAAACGGCATACGATTTCGTGACCCAATTTCCTCCGCTTAAGCACGGAATCTCAATAAGACTCCATCTTTAGGAAGGAAAGAACACTCTGTGAATAAAAGATGACAGACTCCTGGTTGATGGAGATTTCGCCTAGAAGAGAGGGACTTATTTCATTCATATTCCAAATCAAAACTGTTAAAATTTTAGCATAAAAGCGACAAAAATTCTAATTTTTGGCGAAAGAGACTCCATTAATATGATTAAATTATAAAGAACTTTTTGATAGATATTTCAATAGTCCCCTTCTATTTCAAGAACGGCTTGCTTTAAAGATATGAGACAAACTGTATTGTGTTTTTACGAGGCTGAAAGCCCCCCCCCACCCAAAAAAAAAGAAACTTTCCATATCTGAGAATGTACGGGTTTGAACGGAGGAGCCAACAATACGTTTCCATAAGAAGTGCGTGTGAAATTTTTATGTTTTGCAGACTTTTATAAAATCAAATTAGATATAATGGTCATCTGACATCGTGACAAGCGTGAGAAGATAGGAATCTGACCATAAATTCTGAAGTTAGTCATGAAATATTGATATTGTTTCTACATCGCGGGAATTCTGATATAATAAACGGAAAATTTGAAAATTGTGTGGTTATAAACTACTAATCCCCTTGACCAATGCGATTTTGGAATTCGAGATCATGCATTACTCCAAAATAATACACCGGGGTTATAGAAATATACAAGCATAGGCCCATATACAATTACTGTTTGGAACTAACGAGTGACTTTATGAAGAGGCAATATTATGAGACTTCAAAATATGTAGAGTACGATTAGACACGGTGAAGACAATTCAAAAGGTTCTTAGGCCAGTAATCATGAAATAATACTTCGTAAAAATGTTACTATCTGAACTCTTTCTCTATTTTAATTGGTTTTAATTCATTAACTCAAAAATTTAAGATCATATAAATCTCAACATTAATAACATAAGAGACCATCACACCTTGGTTGGTATACCAGGTGTGAATTAAGCTGTGACTTTCCAATTTCTTTTAAATTGAAGTATTATTCAAACCTGGAGATGCTCTTTGGATCTGGTTCTTTGGAGCTAACAACTTATTTATCAACAATTTTAGATGCCTGTTAAATCATTGATGGAAATAATAGTCTAAAAATGAATTTGTAATGATTTTGTTAATGTAAGGTATCACTTTTATAATTCGCTCCATTGACCGGTTAACAGAAGATTATAGGACTATCCTAAAGAATGAATATATATTTTATTCTTGTATTTTAATTTACACTTACCAGAAGAAAAGTTTATTGACTAGCAAAAAACCAAAATGAAAGATTCAGTCTGTATAAGATAAGATAAGATAATTTTTGTGCGAAACAATTCATAAGCTATCTGATTATCTTTACCATAATTAAACACATTTTTGTTCAAGGACTATGGCGTCAAGAAGAATACCATAAATTCATGATATAACGAATCGGAATGGGTCCCAATAACCATTACCTGCACGTGCTTCATAATATATTGTGTGCAAACCATTGAAGTTAAGCAGTTATTAAGAATTATTAGCTTCATCATAGATTTCCCTTTCTGATGATAGAAGCTGACTTAGTGTAGTTCCCAGACTCCTAAAATCCGCATCGCCTTATTTGTTCATACGAGCTGGAAAAAAAGTCCAAACCTGGAATACGGTATTTACTAATTTTCTCCTATGTTCATAGTCTATACCCATGCTTTATATAATAATAAAATTGTGATTGAAATTCGAATGTGATAATTTACTTATTTTTGATATAGGTATGTTTCTTTTTAGATTGAGAGCCATCCTTGTAAATTATTGTAAATGACTGAAAATGGAAATATACATATTTTTAATTTAAATTGAAGTTATTTGCAAGAATAACGCAAGAAATCGGTGCAATATTGAGAACAGTGATAAAAGACGGCACTTCGAATATTTTAAAAGTATTTCATCCCGGTAAACCGATTTGGTAATGGCACTGCTAACATTTTGCGTTTAGCAACGCGTTAAGCAATCTATTGATTTCAGTTAAAATCTTTCTATGAAAGTTTCGGTCTACCTATAAGACTTTTTCTTTGCAAGCGAAGTACCACGTTTAATCAGCCATTTTTTCGCAAAATTCGTTGTGATTTGAGTTAGAAAATATAGAGCTCCAAAACATTTATACCCGTAAGTTATTAATACGTAGCTTTAATATCACAAGAGCGATAGAAAAAGTAGACTCGCTTTTTCTTTCTTAGATTGGTCTTAAACTCTAAGTAAAGGGAATGGAATGATTTTTACGATTGAAAATGCGACCTCTTTAAAATAATACTAAACTTTTAAAGGTTATTCTCGTATTTGGCCAAAATTTTTGATTTTAGCTAAATGAAACGAAATCTTGGTTTGAATTAATAGTGGTAAATTAGTAACCTTCTTTTTTACAATTGCAATAAAACTTCTATCTAACATGCAATTAAGAAATGATTCCTTTCTACCTCAGCAAGACACCTAAGTTTGCATTAATTTTAATATGACAGTAGAACGCATTTCCATAACCTTATAATGTTCCATTGTAAATCACATTCCAACCCCATTTATGATAATTATTCTCAAAATTTCCTCTTAAAACTTACAGCAATTGTGCAGAAAGACCTGGAGAATACAGCCTGGATCCTTCTTTATCATTGAACGACTGCCTCGATTTCCATGGAAGATTTCCAAAATTAAGCAAAGATATTCCGAAGTGGCTTTCAAAGATGAAAGTTCCAACCACATTGTTTATCCCTTCTGCAAATTGATGAGCACTCTTCCCTGTCCCTTATTTTTGATTCTCGAAGAGCACTTCTGCGGATTCCTCCCCTGCTATCGAAGTTTCCGCTGAAGGAAAGGCAAGTTTCTTCCTTGAGAATGAATGCATGGCAAGTTCTCGCATAACTGGTGGTTCCTACTCCACGTCCTGGAACACCGCCGGTCGGTTGAATGAATATCGCATTCCTTCTCAATCTCAATAATTGGTTCAGCAACTGGCAAACGGCATGTTAACGCACGTCTGTGAAACTGTGCAACGCTTTTGCCAAATTTCCTGTGATCTCTACGTTCTAGTGAATCTACAATTAATGCATTCCTTCCATTGAAGACGTTACACATTCATGTACATTAGTTCTGCCTATAGCGTGTAATAACTGAGAATTTCTTCAGCGCAAGAAAACTTGCTTTTCCTCCTAGCAGCTTCTATTTACGTAGCTTACCGTTCAATTTTTTAATCGTTAGGGGCTGTTTTGAGAGAGCTTAATTTGATAGTCGAAATATGTCTAACCTTGTGACTGTTAGTATGTAGAGATGTTGCAGCGGTAACATTGAAATTTAAATACTTTAGAGGCTTATGTATTTCTGATGGAAATTAGGCAGGTAGGACTATAATATTTCTATAAAGGAGGTGATAATTAGCTCTTTAGGTGAGGACAATTCAAACGGACACCAGCTAAAATAGTTTTTAAAGTAATTAACAATTTCTTTTAGGAAAGTAAACAGTCAGACCAAATGAATATTTTTACCAATTCATTTTTTCAGAGAATTGAAATATAATTCACTGATTACTTTAAAATTCACAACTTTTGGGAAGATTTATCTACTCATGGTTTTAAGAAAACCTTCTACCTAAACTGTTAAAATTTCCCAATTAGCTGGAGCGAGCGCAAACTCCAGATTTAGCACGGAAAGGAGAAAGCATATCCTAGCTATATTTTGAATATACACTTGAAATATACATTTACCGATTCCAATTTGATACATCTTAAGAAGACTGTCGCTGATAACAAAAGATCAACGAATATCTTCCAAATTGCTTTTCCTATTAGTCACTGAGTTTTGCTTTCCGAATTAGCTAATTATGCCTTTATTTAATTTTATAAAGCAATGGTTTTATAGCGATACGCGTACCTGTGAATACATTGATGTGTGCGAACGAGCAAGCTTTCTGAAGAATTGTTTGTTTGACATACGAGTATAATTCTATTTTCCGATTCTAATTTCTGACTCTGATAAACAATACGGAATTGGCTGACGAATATTTCAGTTGGTTCACGGTTCCATCCATAAAATAATGCAAAAACTATGTCAGCTTATGGTAAGCTGCCCATTCTTCGACGATGATGTGATACATTTTTCACAGAATTTACGTGTACTTCACAATTTATTAACTTATGAGAATTCATATTTCAAACGACATTAGACTGAAAGTGTCTACCCCACATAGAATGTTGCTGAAGAGTGAGACTCTGGAAAAAAAAATAAATGTAAGCCGAGGCGTTAATGGATATGTGCTTTCAAATACGTTTTACTCAACGTAGGGTCATACGTAAGGTCAACCCAAGCCGTCCGCCAAAGTGTGACGCGTTTGGTGGCCACACGTCGGTGAACGGCGGGTACGAGAGACTACAAGGAAATCGGAGTTGGCAGTGTTTACCCAGTCAAAATTGCGCAGCGTATTTTTCAAATATATTCCAAGCTAGGTCGACGACCGTGCTTAAGGTAAAAACCTCTTGGTGGCGAATTGCAATCGGTGTGGGAGGAATCTAGCAAATCTACAGAATCGCAGTCGTCAGCATATTCCCGCGGTGCATCGGCTGTTGAATAGGAAAGCGTGTGAATCGATACCTTAGGGTTTTTTTTTTTTTTGGAAAACGAACGAATTCCCACGACCGGAACGTTCCTGGCTGTGGTTCGGAGGCTTTTTGCCATCTCCACTTCCGAAGGGAGAGGAGCACAAAAAAAAGACAGTCGAAGCCCGCGAAGCGGAATTCTTTGTGACGGCGTAAAAAAGGAAACAGGCTGAAAAGGAATTATTTTTGAGCGCCACTGCATGTTTTCCAAGCCATCTGGAAATGGCACTCGTATTCTAACATGAGGTTAAATGTGGAAGGATGAGGCGTTTATGCAATCTTCTACGACTTGTATTTCTTATTGTTTCCTGATTTTCTCAGAACGCCGTAATTTAGTGCAATACTTGCTGAATCCGTTGCTTTAGTTTTGAAATTGCACTTAGACTACGAAATATATTATAATAATATAGTTAGGGTAACTAGCATTCTTCTTTTCCTCTCTATCTATAACTTGATCAGCCTCAGATTGATACTTAGCCCTTCCACTATCTACCAAAAGTTTCGGAGAGGGTATGAGGTGATTAGGTACGATGAGGAGTGAGGGATTTGGCCTTCGTAAATTCATTTGTCTTTAAGCTGGTTGGATCATCTTCCTCTCTACCGACAGTTATGTAAAGCGGTGGTGAGGAAATGAGGGAGACCAATGTGAGATGTCTAACCAAGCTAGAGTTGAACGAGTGGAAAATGTTCACTTGAAGGCAGAGCAGTAACCGCTGATTTAGAAATGAGATCAATGGAGAGCTTTTAGTACGGTGATAACGTATCTCTAGCGTTGACATTAACTCTTTCTATTTTCCTTCTTTGCAAACTAGATTACGTTGACTGTGTAATGCCATTCGATTGAAAAGAAGGGCGTAGTTGAAGATTGCCTTGGATAGATGGAAATTTTCTAATTTTACATCTCATGAGGAATAATTATCCGCCTACTTAAAAGTAATTTTCTCGTAAACGCTAGACATTATATAAAAATTATACTTTTTCGGTGTAACACACTATCATTTCTCGAAAAGATTCATGAAATATACTACTGAGATGCCAGTCTTTTTCTTTACCCTTTCCATACATCTTCGAACACCTATTAACCTTTACGCACGCAAGTGAGGTCACCACACTTTCATTTCCTTTGTTATATTTCTCAAATACTTCTATGTCTCGCAATTTTCTCATCTTACTTACCAAATATATGGAAGAACATATTAATAATTACCACAAGGTTAGCCCTGAGACTGTATCGTTTATATGGAAGAAGTTATCTATATTTATTTGCTTGCTGTCTTCTAAATCTCCTAGATGAGGTCCTTTTGTCGGGCAGTGACTCCTCTTACGCACAAAGCGTATTTCCTTTACATGAGGTCAACAGTAAATTACAATACAATATTATAGGTTTTACGATATGCCATTTATAAGATAATATATTATAATAATAAACGGTACAATCATTAAATTCATATTTTTTAGCGTGCGGCGGATCTAGTAAGTTCCACAACGATTAGAGGGTATAATACTAATTAGGTTATGTATACCAATGTGAATTATAAGAGAAAAAGTGAATGTTAACTTAGTTTNAATATATTATAATAATAAACGGTACAATCATTAAATTCATATTTTTTAGCGTGCGGCGGATCTAGTAAGTTCCACAACGATTAGAGGGTATAATACTAATTAGGTTATGTATACCAATGTGAATTATAAGAGAAAAAGTGAATGTTAACTTAGTTTCTCAATAGAATATATCCGTTCTCTCTGGACTGGTTACGTAGGAATTTAGGCTTGCCCTTTTAGTGATTAAATATGCACATACTTGGCTACATAAAATAATTATACATAACCTGTGCATACATACATCAATTACCTGACGAAATATGTGCAAGAATTAGATTAAACGTAAATAACAGATTTTAATGTATTAAGTTTTACTCTCTTCCTCGTAGGAACGAGTTCAACCGATCAGAGTTATAGATAAAGGGACAAAAACTGGCGTATCCCTCTTATTCTGTTTACTTAATTTGTAAGTTATTGGAGCTATGACACCTTGTGTATTTATTGCTATGCTATAGATATAAGGCTGATTTACTGAGAATCTATCTATATATATATAAAGCAGAAAGTCTGTGGATTTGTGTGTTTGTGGGTTTGTGTGTTTGTTTGTTCACGATTGGAGTCCACACCGTTTGTCGGATTTGCATCAAACTTGGCATACGTGTTCTCCGTGAGCCGGAAGGAAGCACTGTCAACTTTTCATTCGCAAAATTTGCTGGGTTTGAACCAAGATCGTTCAGATAGATTTCCATAAGAAATACATGTAAAGTTCGATTTTATCGGTTACAGACTTTATTTCTTTTGCAAAATTAAATTAGAAGGAATAGTCGTATAAAGTCAAAATAAGTACCAAAAGAAGGGAAATTGAATACAGATTCTTATTATTGTCGTAGAATAAAGCTTTCGTTTCGAAATTGCGAGAATTTAGATAAAATATGCGAATATTTTGTGAAATTTTGAGGTTGTAAACAACCCGTCCCCCTGACGACCAATGCGATTGTTGATTCCGAGTTCAGGCATTTTCCCATAAGAATGCATTTGTATTTTGGCCCATTTAGAAGCAAATGACGATATGAAGAGGATGAAAATTTTCAGAGATTTTAATTATATCAGTCACGAACAATTTGTAGTGATGAATTACAGGGGCAACAAACATGCGTAGCACCGTAATAAATTAGTGGAGATGTAGGAGCAACTTTTTATTTATCATTTCGGACTCTTGACAATTATACGATTAAAATTACCAGAATCGGAAGTTGAAAATCTTGCAAACTTACACATTACTTTGAGACATTTTAATAATAAGAGGGAAATTCCATAATGATTCACGTTCTTATTGTTGATTGTAGATTTCGGCCTCGAACTTTGATTAGAAAATTTTTGTTTTCGATAACCTGTCCCGTTGGACTAAACTACGAGATGATACGATATGTTATTTTCCCTTTTGTACAAATAGGTATACTACATATATTCCGACATCTATTTTCCCCGTTGAGAATCAACGGGCACTTCAGCTAGTATGTTATAAAGCATTAAATTTTTGTGACTCGAAGTACACGCTAAAAATCCTTTCACATTTTTCTTTCATTGCAAATTTTCTCTCGATAAAGTTCTTCCATTAACATTAACGCCACCCCGTCTTCCAGTGTTTCTCTTCCCCGCCCCCTTTAACTTTAACATGCAAAGTGGAAAAAGTGTTCTTCCTTCGAGACGTATGAAGTTTTGCAAGAGACTTAAAAGCTTCTCCTCACACTCTCTCTTCTTCTCCTTATTCACTAAAGCGATGTCCCTGTCTTCGTGTAAAGCAAAAGATGACGCTTTCCTCTAAACCTCTCCTCCCGTTATTTTTGCTAAGGTTACGTTAGGAAGAGGGGCAATTTTCCCTTCGGAACGTTCCAAGTGTCATCCGAGTTCAGGCAACAGTTTACGGAATTTAATCGCCCAAAGCTTTTGGTATACCGCCTCTATTTGTACATACAAGTGGGAAAATCTGGTACATTGGGCGTTGAGCTTTATCAATACATATTCCAGTTTGATTTCCAGATTATAACGTAAAGGGTTTAACATAGATCTATAATCCAGTGGCTATAGTTTCGTATCGATGAAAAACACATGACTAGAGGTTACATGCCAAAAAAATTAATATCGACACTAATAAATACCAGTAAATCAATAATTAATTTAAATTTTCTTTGAACACTTCTTAATAATTATAAAGAAAATTGTTGCTTTAGTTTTGAAATTGCACTTAGACTACGAAATATATTATAATAATATAGTTAGGGTAACTAGCATTCTTCTTTTCCTCTCTATCTATAACTTGATCAGCCTCAGATTGATACTTAGCCCTTCCACTATCTACCAAAAGTTTCGGAGAGGGNAAAATTATCAAACAAAAAGATGACGCAACTTATTATGACAGGGGTAGCTAGTTACCGTAGATTCTAAAGTGCTCGGTTTGAATTTGCCTCTATAGGTTATGAATTATCTTTAGTCCAAAACACTGTCTCGTCATTTTCTACGTAAGCTTTGAAGCTTCTGATATGCTAATAGAATTGTTTTCTTAGACTATTCATTGCTTTCGCATGTTTTTTATGTTCAAACTTAGTTATTAATAAGATATTTTAATGACGAAGCTTAAATAATAACAGAAGTACGAATAGAAAGTAAACGCTTAAACTATTTTACATCTTTCTGCATAAAAAATATACCGATTATGCGCAGGAAAACATATGAACATTATAAAAGCTTTTAATATTTGGCAATGATAATCTTAATATGGTAACTGAATCCAAATTAATACACTCCATGCATACGTGTATATATCTGTTAACTGGAAAGAATCGTTATATCTCTTTGTGAAGATAAATAAATGAAAGCTTTTTGACATTTTAAAGATTTTCATCATCCTATGATAAAGCAATAATACTCATAGAAATGTTCTGCCTCAGAATTTAGTATTAATATGGGAATACTATTTCTTGAATCATTATAGAAAGCAAAATATTTAAAACTTAAGGCTGATTGAAGTTGACTGGTTAATGAAAGACAATTGTATTTTTTTCAAGACACTCAAATGCACAAGATAAATCTTCATAGTTGCTAGTCAGCTTTCTAACTGCTTTGGCTCGCTTTATATTTTCTGCTCATAAATATCATTTGCTGTATATGTTTGAAATGATAGTACATAAATATTTGTTTCAATATCTCACTGTGTGCATCAGATTTATTTTCAAATTTCTCGTAACTACAATAAAGGGTAAAGGTACGCTCGGTACTCCGTACATCACGAAATCATTTTCTGCCATCACGGATGATTTCCTTACTTTATAACGAAGACGGAGAAATTTTCCGTCGGAAGACTTTTCTGCGTTCTTAAAAGGTATTTTTCCAAAGCGAACCATTTTCCAAAATACAAAGGAATCTCTTTTACTTCCACGCGAAGTTTTTATTGTGAGCCTAAACCTATCTTAACATCTCATACAACAGGCAGGTATATTATTTGGATATTTTATTTTCAATCGATGCTTCTTCTGAGAGAGAAGGTATTACATTTGCTTGGCAACTCGTGAGAAAATATATGATGACCAGGTAAAATTCTTCTAGTCTGCCTCATTCATACATTGCATTTCACTTCTTCCACATCATTCTGTGCATATATTTGGAATTTTCATGGATGGAAAATCAATCCTTTGAAAAGAACGCCGGTAAAATACATCAAAGAGAGAGGAACGTATATATTTCTCAAAAATAAGCGACTTAATTTCAGAGGAAATGCATTAAGATTATGACTAGCGTTTGTTACTGACTGTGGAATAGTTTTACCAGATACTACTTATTTCCTTGTAGAAGATTTATTTCAAAATCGTTACGTTTTCGCGCAGCATTCTCAATAAATCAATTTATTATCTTCAACTGAAAAACTTCGCTTACAAAAAATAAATAATCTCTTATGAGATATCTTTTCCTCTTCTGGTCCTCCCGTAAATATTACTGCTGTTAATTGTCTCGAGAGACAAGAAACTTTTATTATCACCTTTATAGGATTTGTAACAATTTTTAAAATCCTTCTATCACAAATCCTAAGAGCAAAAGTTATTGTGCTGGTATGACTATAGGCAATTGGAGTATATAAAAATATATTTCTTTGAGAATACTTTGAACCTATGGACTTTTTTTCCAGAAAGCTGAATTATTCTTGGACGCTTGGTTGATCTGAAACTTACTCTTCCCTCCTTTTCGGTCACTTTAAAAGAGTTTAGTACTACGGCACTTACCATTTGTTTACTAACGTATTCAAGAGAGATTTCATACCAAGATTACACGTCTGGAATATTTTTTGGATCGCTCTTCTTAAGTTTAAGTAATGTGGCAAACGGAAATTTCGCCAAAGATTCGTATGCAAACAACATGTGCATAAGATATTTACGTAAAATAAATCTTGTTTTAATACGAATGTCTAGGTAAAGAAATACTCTATATTTTCGTTACTATGAGGAATATCAGTTGAGATCTATGTCTTGATGCACTGTTACTCGCATATCTGCATCATAAATATATCCATACAAAGGAACCATGCTGTAAACTCTGATATGAATTTTTGAGGCTCATGACACGTCGTCAAAAAAATTAAAAACTTTTCTTCTAACTTGAACTTCAAAATATCGACCCTGAAATACATTTCAAGCTTACTAGCTAGTTTTTGATGAAACGTAAATGAATGGTAAAATGTTATTTTTTCAAACAGGGTTCCGTGATCAAGAAATGTTTACAACAGGGCAACATTGAATCGTGATACAAAAGAAGCAATCTCTGATTTAAATGATGGCGAATATTACGTGTCAAGAAGGCCATATTTCATGAAAAAGACTTGCGTGAAAATGCGGTGCAACACTATGGAGTGAGAGGCTTTTATTGTCTATTTTGTATCAATTATAAGATACGAAATTGAAACGGACGTAAATAAACACCAAGTATCATTAGTAATGCACAGAGTCCAAATTTCCATTCTCTGGGGCATCCATTTTTAGGTGAGGAGAGCAAAGCAAGGAAAGAGCTGTCAGAATTCCGTGTACCAAAAGAATTATCCCGCGTGCCACATTGAGCTTGTATGCCATAGGTTCGCCTACTCTATCTTAATATTAAGCCTTACTGGCCTACGATAGATGACCGGTATTGATTGAGCAAAGTCTTAAGATGGAAAACGTTACATTGTAACAAAACTAGTCTTGCACGACGAATTATTTGTGGGACTCATCGCGCTCCTTTTTATAATTATGTAGAAAGTCCTTCAAGGTACACCTCCGTATATCATCATTTTTAATGACAACATTGTACAGGTTTCCACAAAATGAAAAACACACAACCTGTCCCGGAATTGATCATACCTCGAGTAAGAGGGGAACAAAAATTTAATTTTTAATTTTGTTGAAAACTGTACAAGTTTTTTATTAAATATGGTTAGTCGGTTTCACCAAGTTACTGCAGACGAAGTTGATTTTACCTCCGTATGTGTTATATAAAGGCATCCGCGAATATGTTTCAGAAAGTTATCGACCTAGGCTGTATTCAAAGCGCTAAAAGATGATGTTGTACTATCTTCATATACCAATTCAACACCAACTTTGGATCACAAATATCTACGGGCTGAGGATCACTCGGGAACACGACTATATCTCTGCGTGATGCAGTCTCACTTCGCTTCAAGATCCGCATTTACACCGAGGATGTACGGCGACTATCTGACGAAAAAACATCCTCCTATCCACCGCTTAACATTCTGTATCACACACTCCAACTTCCTCTCTTTTTTCCATTTATCTCTTCGCGCGCGTTTCTCCACCACTTTCTCTCCTCCGAATCTTTCACTTCCCTTTCCTCAACCTCTTTCCTCTCTTTATCTCCCTTCTTATCCTTCCTCTTTACCGTTTCGAGCAGGTGATGGCCCGAGCATTCCAAAACTCTCGCCGGAAAAACTCCCACACGCACACCAATCCCCGGAAAGCTTTTAAGCACATCTTTCGTATATATATATATATATTTTTTTACTTCTCCCTTTCCCAACGATGGCGAAGGCGATGCAAACACTTTCCGTTTTTTCCGCTACGCATGCGCGTGAATGCCCGCTCTCCTTATTTATCTTTTTTCTTCTTTTGACGCGCTTTTCTTCGGCGTTTTAGCGGATAGTTCCCCCTTTCTCCGCAAGGGAAGCGACGATAGTAGAAAAGAGCGCTTTCCGTGTTGATTTTTTCGTTCCAATCCTTTTCTGGTCTCGGGATGTCGCGACACTTTGCGTCAATCGAACGAAAACGTTGCGATGTTATTCCAAACTGCTATTTCCTTCGATTTTTGTTAGCCTACGTTTCAGTCGTTTCTTTTTCGGTTTCACTTCCTCGAGGATAGATTATAATTTCAAGAGATATATAGTATATAAGACACGTACTGTAACCAATTAATTCAAGCCTTTGTAATCGCCACTGTAATGGTTACAAAACCCTCATGAAACCATCTCACCACAGATACTTAAATTTTATTTTATCGGCCAAATAAATCATTAAATCTTTTTGTGGTATACACGCCATGTGCTTTTCACGGACTAAAGAGAATCTCTCACCAATCAATGGTATTAAGTTTCTTGTGTTGGACGAACTTAGTAGTTAACTAGTTAGTTAGGGATTATAATTTTGTATTACGAATCGATGATAATTTAAATCAAAGTTTTATTTATAAACTGCGACCGCAGGCAATTTTTTATGGACAAAACAAATTATTGAATAGCTTCGGTAAACTTTTCGATGAAGTCAATAGGTTTATGATACATTAAGGCTTAGCAAAATCAAAGATGAGAGACTATAGGATTAAAGGCAAAACTGCCCATGGTATCCCACTACAATTAATATCAATTGTATTACTGTAATCACAATTGGAATGGTAATTAATTTTCTGGTTGCAATTCTCTTTTCTTATTAAAGTATTGATACGATTTTGCGTGAAAATAGATGAAAACTTTGATATCTAAAAGTACCATTCAGGAGATAGCAATAACACGTAAATGAGTACAGCATGTTGATGAATAAAACTGCAAGAAAATCTGTAGATGGTACTTCCATTAAATTTGTTTCAAATGTGACTGATTGAAATGTGCTTCTTGTACCAAGGTGGCAGGGCATAGGAGTACGTATTAACGTTTTCTGCAAAATATGCTTGAAAGGACTACTTCCGACAAATACGGAGCAAAAAACTATTCACTTTATTTACTGACTGTATTTTATTGACATCGGGTCAACTTGCTAGATTCCAATTAACGATTTTTCACGATCCCAGCCGTGAATTACATCGGCGGAAAGGGATGAAAAGTAATTAATATTTTCACATCACTCATACATTTTGTGAAGTACATCCTATAAAAGGGGAAAGAGTGTCTGTTGTCATTCAGATAAAACTTCTTCCGTTGCGCTTAACCAGTTCCAAGTTACGCCAAAACAATTCATTACCTCACTGCAACTAGGGGCGGAAAACACGATGGCCTCGATAAAGCGTGAATTTGAACTATACCACAAAATGTGAAAACAATAAAATGTTATAGCTTTCTGCTAATGTACTCTGAGAATCTCTCCGCGAATTAAATACATAGTTTTAATTAATAATTAAACACATAGGCATGAGTTTATTCTAAGTTTTACTTTACTCTTAAAATATCTAGAGGGGTCCTAGGAGGACCCCAGAGTTACATTTTTAGTGATCATTCTGTAACTATAGCAATTATTTCTTTCTTGACTTTTATATGTATCCCGAATCAGTTTAAGGTAAAAAATATAATTAAGTTTTTATAAAACTTTTTCATTGATTCCTCGCAGGACCCCGATTGGTATACTTCGTTACTAGTTCTGCTTGCTCTATTCCGTCACAGCTTTTTCTTAAATATACGCGCTGATCGAGTTTGACATTTAAAAAATAGACTGAGCTACTAGACGAAATCTATACTAAGATTTTAATGTTAAAAGCCTTTGGTCGACTTTTTTCGAAGTTGGTAATAGTATACAGGTCATATTTGGCTACTTTTACTAATATAAAAATAAATTTAAAAATATTGCTGAACAAAATATGCCTGAATCTATATATTTCTGAACCCCAAAAAACCTATTTTAGTTAATCGAAAGCAATAAATAAAAAATTCGTATAATGAAAATTAATATTTAACTACAAAACTATAGTTTTATCAACCGAATATATATGTATATTTGAGCCCATACTCGTAAAGCTTTCGTTACGTTTAGTAAAGAAACGTTTTATTATTAGCGTCATTTAAATTTACTCTTACGGAGGAAATCATTCTCCCTGAAGGTACCAATCTTCGCAAGGGAAATACTTTGATCTGAATGCATATAACAAATATACAAAAATAAACTCTCAAGGGTAACTCAGAGTTCGATGAATAAAAAATTAAGGTCTCTCCGCTTCAGGTACCTTTTCGGGTTTTATAGAGCATAAATATTGGAAACTCTGTCCTTGCGATAGAGGTGCCATTCGATAGACCACATGTTTCTTTACGATTTGACTGCAATTCTAGAGTAAAACATATTAGAACCCCAGGGAAGACTGGTGCTACGGTAGAGCAATTTTCCAACACGAAATTTCATCGGTTGAGCACTTCTACACGCTCCCTTTCTCATCAAAGCTTTTACACCAAAGGGATCTCAATTTGCATGATAAAAATGCATTCCCTTAAGTTCATTGAGGGATTTGTGAAGAGAAAGATTCCAATAGGTGTGTGTGAGTGATCGAAGAGAGGGACTTCATTTTATTTTATGCGATCTATGGAGGTCTTATGGAGTGAGATAACAATGGTGTCGCCCAATCTCAAGCGAGGGTAGGAGAGAGGCATTGTACAAAGTTTTCCAATTTGAAGACGTGAAAAAAAGAAAAAGTTCTCTAACCAAATACGGCGGTTTAAAAATATCTATCTGGAAAACTCTTTATCGTGATTGAGGAACCAAGTAGCAAAACTTACTGTCGTGATTTTGAAGTAATTGTGACGACACAATAAGTCAAAACAGTAGAGTTAATGGTGGATAGTAAGTGTACAGTAATGAACAGAAGTGGATGTATGTGTTTGCATTGAACAACTTCTGCTTTAGGAGAAAATGTATTATTTATAAGTGAGATACCAATAAGGAAACGGTAGATTGCTGTTTTTGAGTCATGTGAATTGTAAGAGCTTATTGCTGTAGCTAGAAAAGGTCTGTGCTGAAATGGTTAATAATTTTGTATTATCGTAGTTAGTATTGTGTGAAATAGTATTATATATACGACTATGTTATAATTTAGTATTACATGGTTATGTATAGTATAATGCATAGATCTGCATTTTTGTACATGACAGTAAATTGTAATATTGCATTGTAATCGAACGTTTTCGGTGCACTGCTAGTCTAATTCTAATGAATGAATTAAAAATAACATGTACAGAAATACAAGCCTCTAAATATTTTAGCTTCATCTCATACCTAAAACTTTCAAATGATTTGATCTTCGTTAGCTTTTCGTGATTGAAAAATTGCAAATTTCTGCTTTGTATCTAAATGAAGATTTCGTTTATTTTACAGTGATGCAAAATCAAATGAGAATCTTCATAATATTTAGTTTTATATTCCAGAGTGGTAGTGGTTGAAAATATGTCCTCCTTCTAATATAAAATTCCGCACTATTATGGAAATTTTCTTTTCCCGATCGCGGAAAATGCAAAAGGAAACACTACCCGGTACACACCGAATTTTCAACTTAAGTGACGCGTAATGAAGATTAGGCAAAAAACTAGCGAAACACTATACTTCTGCCGAGCGTGACCCAGTTCCATAAAGGACCGGTAAAAAAGTTGATATTTAATGTCCGAATGCAAATTACGTAACTTCTGGAGTAAGGAAGACGGGAAAGGAAAGAAAACATCCCCCAGACGGAAAAAATAAAGGAAGGAATCACAACAATAAAACCGGGAGGGGGCGGGGGAGAATCACGTGACTTGGGATACCTCGCCATATTTCCCAGCAGATGTGACTCCGGATACCTCTCAACTCCACCACCAGAGGTCCGGAGAAACGGAATCATCCTGCGAAGCTTACGCTGCCGCGAGTAAAGATACGGGGAATGGATGTAAGGGAGACAAAAGACGGCGGAGAAGCGACGAAAAAGGGAGATGGAAGAAGGGAAAGACAGGATAGATGTGAGAACACAGGTGGATGGAAAGGAGAGATGGAAAGGACGCTTAGAATGGAAAAACGAGATGAGATACCAGAATCCCATAAATATGTATAGATATTTTATATTTTCCTTGGGAGGGGCCTCTTTGGCGTGTGTGTCGCAGGACGAGGGTGGAAAGAAAATGAAAAAATGACGAATCGGAGGTGTCGTCGGTTTTTGGAAGTGGGCTCAGTGGTTTTGGAAATAGGTAAGATAGATCGAATCGAGTGAAACAGAAGTGAACTGCTCAAGGAGATAGGTATTTAGATTAAGAGAGATCAAAGTGAAGTTTATGGGGGTAGAAAAGATCTCCGAAGTGCATAAAAATGGAAGTGGAAGATGTAAGACGTAGAGGAATTCGAAGCGACCTCCGGGACTGAGAGATAGAGCGGGAAATGTTCGCAGTTACTCCCCTACATAGAAGAAATACAAGAAAATATGCGTGGCAGGAAAAGGAAAGTAAGATTTTCCTTTCCTACCATCCCCACTCAATATTATATGCATAATATGAAACTCTGGGCGATGCCACCTAACTTTGTGGAACACCACCAACAAATATTCGACAAAATATTTCTTCATACTTTCCACAAAACTATTATTTATATCTAATAGCGCTTGTACTTAATAAAACCTTCGTAGAAAATTACAAAATATGGTTATTTTAGCCATTAGTGTAATATCGCGCGCTTGTTACGTTTGACATTATAGAATTAATTTAATTTCGCTATGAACAATTACAGCGAATATATGCTTAGGACTGCATCAATACCAAACATCATGGTGAATTCAAATTATCCTCGATCAATCATAAACAGTCCATGCGCATAATTGTTGAGATTCTGTTTGACTTAATTTGAAAATAAATCGTAAATTACAGTCAATATTTCCTCCTACATGCATTTGAAAATGTTTTAGTTTGTAACTATTTAATTCTGACGTATCAGTTGTAATTTAATAATGAAATTGATTCATCGAAAATTATAAAATGGTTAATGAATATTTTTTTATTATAAAAGAGCACTTATTATGAAAATGTCCTTTTCGGTTACTCATTTAGTCCGATTTTACAACGATAGAATGGCATAAATTGATAAATAAAAACGGCATGATTATCAAAACGGAATTAGCAATTAGTAGCTAAAATTACTGAATTTATTATGTTCACTAGATCGGAAATACATGAATGGAAATCAATAACAACATGAAATATGCATAACGTACTTCTTTGTTTTGTGCATCAACACATATCCATGCCTAACTACTGCGTTTCGCATTCTCTTCAGTTGATAAATAAACAAGGTCATAGATGTTTCATCAAAACAATCTCGTTAATTAATTGGAAATTAATGTAGCCTAATTGAGAGATATATGGTATTAATGATGTATTTCAATTATAGCAAGAGCTATTTCTGAAATTAACCAGCTATTCATTTTTCAAGCCCATAGTAATAAATATGTTAATGTCTTTTTAGCTTCCCTGCTTATAAGAATAATAAGAGCTTGTTTTAATAAATAAGAGAGTTAACATGGAAATAATTTACCCAGGAGATGTAAAAAGAAATGGATATTGTAGTAGGGAAACTGAATTAAAACAGCAAACATTTTTCAAAATTATAGTATCACTGTCTCCAACTTACCTTCTTTACAGAGACTGTTCCCAAAGACAACGAAAGCATTTGCAACTGAATTTATCGAAACATACAAATGGGAGTTTTATATGACCGCCAGAGAAGTTTCTCTTAGTAGTAGTAGTAGTATTGTTAAAAGTGCTTCGACAGCTTAGGGCATTTCGCAAGTAGGCCCCCACCGGGAATCGAACCCGGGACCGCTTTCGTTGCAATCGAACGCGTTGCCCACTTGGTTATCCGGGAGTCCAACTTAAATTTATAAGGTGAATTGCAATGCTTTATCTTCCTAGGCTATGAATAAGGGTACTAATATTATTTCTACATATTAAACACACTTCATTGAGAAAAGAGTCGCGCGCTTCTGCGCATTATCATCATCCGTTTGTCATGGCGCCAAATCCGTACATTAAACTATACGCAACGACTCCAAACTTTTGGTTTTATATAACGCCGCCTTAGACTTGGCAAAAGCCAGCAGAATCAAAGTAGTTGATAAGGGAAAGCCTTAAGATCGAATGCGATCGGAAGCCATGTTTAGATCTATGGTAACTGATCTAAATGGTAACACCCAGACGGCCCTGTATTTCTTCCCAATGGACTTCTTTGAAGAGTAACGTTCCACCGCGAATAGTATCGCTTTTGCCCGGATAGAAAAGAGAAGAGGGTTGAACCATTCAGGGGAGCATATGGAGTGGAACTGAAAGGATGCGGGACATAAGACAAAGGGAGTTTACGATCGGTTCGGGCTGAGGGAAGATCGTAAAGGTAGCGAGGGATAGAATGGCAGTGAATGCGAGTCGAATGACGGCCCTGTTGGAAGGCGTTCTGTGCCACAATCAAAGCTCCATGATTTATGCAGTTGGGCCCTTGTATTGTACGATGGCTTGCACGTGGGGTACACCGCCTCTTCAAGCGACTCCCATTCTTAAGCGATGTGGGTCTTGGTCAATCTCCCGCCAAGAGAATGGCTATGAGACCCATTTGACTGGCTAAATCACGCAGTTTGGGTCGGGGTTGGCGAAGCTGATGAAGGTGGTGGGAAAAGGAATGGAAATGACCAAATGTGAGCGGGTTTGGGAATGGCACAGAAAAATGTATGATATTCCGAGTGGGAAATTAGTGAAAGGAAATTAGTTGCCATTGTTCGATTCTCATGATTCACGGATTGTTAACTCTTGACTGCACGAAAAAGTAGACTGCTCGGAAACCATTCCTTTGTGTGAATAGTGGTGGAATTCAACGGAATCAACCATGAGTTTTATATATATTTTCTCTTTGCATAAGAATTCAAAATGCTTATTCCAATAAAGCCCATAAATTATTGCTGACTTCAGTAGATTACGAAAAATAAAACTTCGTAAACTTCCACACTATTTGGTTTTATTTTCGACCGGTTTCGGTCTATGACCTGAAGATGGCCTTTGCGCCGAAACCGGTCGAAAATAAAACCAAATAGTGTGGAAGTTTACGAAGTTTTATTTTTCATAATCTTTAGAATGTCCTTCCACGAAGTACGGCCTTCCATGATAGAATTTATGCTGACTTCAGTGATAGCTGGACCATATGGATATGTAGACCAATGTAGATATCGAAACATTTTGCCTGATACTGACCTTGATATGTAGTGTTTATCACTACCGTAACCGTTATCTAGATTTATAGGATACTTTTATGATATGGTGGATGATATGATAGATAAAAATTCGAATTTTCAAATTTAGAATATTTCTGGGAAATAAGTTCCACTTTCAAAGACAAAATTTATTGAATCTTTCAAAGAAATAGTAGTTTGGTTATTGAAGTGGTATTGTATTGGAAGAATTAGTAATAAGCTTCAATCATGTAAAGGAGTACAACGTTAAAAAATTACTTATCGTTTAACATTAAGTAACTTTAGACGAGGTAGATGAAGCTATCTAGTGGCGAAAGAATGTCATGAATGAATGACGCATAACGATATACGAGATATGGCTATGACGTAGACATGCCTATGAACAAAGTTCTGCAAACATTCTAGAATTTATGTTCATCTTCTTAACATAATAAATCAGGGAATTTCCAGCATTATCGTGATAGTTCCTCACTTTATTCTAGCCGAATTCATTCATTCTCCAAAATTGTCTCATGACAACCATTAGGAGTAATCTATACCACCTATTAACCATTAATACTTCTTTTATTGCATAGCCGTTATAACATTTACCATCTTTTTTGCAATAATAATTTGCATTTAAATCAAAAAGACGTTAGGATCGAGGAAAACTGCGTTG
Organism: Ladona fulva; assembly: GCA_000376725.2. NCBI lineage: Eukaryota > Metazoa > Arthropoda > Insecta > Odonata > Libellulidae > Ladona > Ladona fulva. The sequence goes on from KZ308224.1 coordinate 626,684, forward strand.
TGTTTTTGTAACTAAACAAATATTTAAGAAATGAGATACCATCAAACAAGGACATGAGCCTCAGTCACTATAAAATAATTCCCCAAGGAGCTTTGAAGATATGTCCCAAATAACTAATATCAGGTAATAATAACGAATGAATATAAAATAATAAATACTATCAGGTCATTTTTCCAGTCTAATTCTTACCATCACTATTCATAGAAAATTAACGGTATTTGCATATAAATACATGCAAGGGTCTCATTTTAATCTGCATACCTGACGACGAAATTTAAAATTTTAATGAGAATTCTACGCTCAAAAGAGTGCATTTTGTAATTTAACGTTGCTTCCCAAACATGGAACTCGGAGTGGATGTGACCAACTCATGGATCTCAAACCTGTCCCCAAAGATTTGACTCGAAGTCTGTATAATTTTCAGGACGGAGTCGAATTAATTCGAAAGAACTGAGAGGAAAACTAACGTATAGCATTAAAATTTTTCGAACTGCATTTAAAAAATTTCTAACAAATAACTTCCAGGTTCTAGGAAATACATAAAGTACGTTAAAACTCTGAATGATATTTTGTATGACCAAAATAAGAGTAAGCAATTCGTTATCACCAAAATTACTTGAAATTAACAGGCATGCAAATGGTTACGAAGATACTTGGAATCCACGAAGTTTAACATGGAATCACAGAACTAATGGATTCATGAAATGAGGGAGGATTTAGAAATGTGTCTTTTGTGTCAAAGAAATTAGTATAATAATCTTAACCTTACGGTTTACGTTTTGTTTTACTCAGGAAACCCCTTAAGCTCTGTAAGTAATCCTCGTGAGATATATTATAAAATATATCCTGTGCATACCGAACTGGGTATCTCTAGTGCGAAGTACAAAAACATTTAAGCTTGTTAGCTATGTCATGTACACTCACTACTTTGGTTTTGTATTACGACCGAAAAGTTCTTTGGAGCATTTATTTATCTTTTACCCCTATGAATGACACATTGGCTCACCTGTTTTGAATGCTATTAATCTTCATCTTTCCCTATTTCATAGCAAAGAACGAAGCTTTCTTTTTTGAGCTCAATTTAGTTAGATTTCTTATAACGTGGATGCGTAGAAAGAGCATGTTAAACAGTTAAAACAATTGCAAACGAACGGAAATGTACAACATAGTAAAGAAAATATTCAACATCAAATTACCAAAATATTTGGGTCCCATCACGTGACATGAAAATAGAACATCTAACATAATTATTTAACGAAAATAAAACAAACATGGAACCACGCAAAAGAAGAAGACCCTGTCCTTGAGACCTAAAGCAATGCCATCAAGTACCGAAAGGTTCTTAACCACCTAGTTCCACCTAACAAGAGGTAGAAGGCTAGAGTAAGTAGGAATCGCATTACACACTGCAAATATTAGTAAATAATTTTCTAAAGATGTCAAAAGTTTTCGATTACGGCGTATAAATCTCGCGGTGCGGAAAATACACAAGTAATAGGAAGTTGTGAATCATTAACACAGACTGCCTCTAGTCCTTTATCAAGGGTTAGATGTAAGAAGAGACTAATAAGTCTCATTCTTGCCCTTAAATAAAGGCGTTTCATTATTATTATTCCTTTATCCGTTTAGCTGGTCGTCATCGATTCTTAAATGACGTTGCACTTGGTCATTCTGTAAGTAGAAGAGTACCGTACTTACCATTGGGATAGTATACGAGGCTTTTCCTCACGATATAATCCGCTTCTGCGATTCTAAGTTGACAGTCGAAAACTGTTGGTGAGGGTAGGTCTCCGTCGTTGAGTACTTTGGATGCGACGACGTCGTAGGCGCCGTCCCTGAGGGTCGCACGCGTCGTAAGGCCTTCAAGAGGAGTGACAGCACGCTCGTTCCTAAAAAATGCGATGTACGAACTTCAGGGTTTCATTCAGAAAAGTATACCAACTTTATATTCAAGTTAAATTTTGTTGATTTTTTCCAGGACACGGATAATCAAAGTTATATGATATTAAGTTACATTCCAACGATTAATGAAACAGTTATGTTCAACGTTAAATACGAGATTAAATAAATATGACTCAGGCTGTAACAGAGACCAAAGAATAAATAACGGCAGTATTAAAATATGTATGTAATATATTAATATAATATTGGTACATATAATAATCAAATAAGCATATTAATGATACAAAAAAATGTAATCCTCATGAAGTCTACTGATTGAAAACCCGATATTACGATCCCTTGGGTTCCATAATATCTCCCTTTATTTGAGAAAAAAAAAGACTTGCATAGACTATTCAGCGAAGTCTCCAAAAATTAAGACGTCAAACGTCTTGGAAGGGTTAAATCGATTTAGAGCTCCATAGTTACTCCATTAGAGTAACGGAGAATTTCCAAAGTCATTTTACACGAATGAAAGTCAGTCATAATAGTCGTTTTTATTTAAAAAGCATTAAGTTAATATTACAAGATGGTTTACAACTGAAACCGTAGATAACAGATAACGATCCAACGTAGTTGCAGTTACTGATAAATTTTGGTTAAATGAATATGATATAATTAAAAGGAAAAGAAATTAGTTAAATTACTTTTTCACGAATCAGTCGTATAAAACGTTTCATTTTCTCTCTGTAGAATAAATTAGTTTAAGGACTCACTCTGAGATGTCGCCACCTACTCGGTCTCCTCCGCTCCAGAATATCGCTAATTTCGGTTCAGGGTAGACGCCTCTCGCTGAACACGTGATATTTACTGTGTTTTCGTTGGGTTTATACTGACCAAGTACCAAGCTCTGCTCTGGTGCTGTAAAGAAGATACATTATTAGATACTCATACTGAAAATGAAGTACAAACTTACTAATAGTTAATATTTGTATATATAGTTATCTAAGTTATATTAATTATATTTGTATATATAGTTAGATATCATTTTATAACAAATAAAATAAGTATTACGTTTCACACCGCTAGCATTTCAACAAGCGCGGTTCTTAATAATAATCTAAAATCAACCTTAATTTAGAAAACGGTAATTTTCTTAAACAAATATCTGGGAAAGAGTTGTGTCTTCTCAATTATATTTATGATGTTGTAAATACTTGCATATGCAGTGATTAAGTGCATTTATCAATCACCAGGTTTAATCTAAATAGATTTATTTCACTGCCAACGCCAAACTAACTATCACAATCGTGACATATATGATGACGGAAAATATGCTTCACAGAACCGAACGTAGAACTTCGTGTAATGAATAATGAAGAAAATATGTCCATATCATTAGAAATATCTATAGGAATTGGAAACATACCAACTGGTTTAGAATATTTGATCAAATATTTTCTGGAAATTGCACAGAAGAAACTTAATTTTTAGTGAAAACCCAACTGAGGCGAGAGTTTTGCATTAAAGCTTTTCCGCCATATACTGATTCAAGCGATTCACTGATTCTGTTGATTCTTCATGAACCAATGGAATGAATAACGTGATTTAATTCATTCGGTTCATTCCAATGAATCGTTCATAAAGAACGATTCACTCTTGAACGACACAGCTCTAGTGACGAGTGTTAGCGGCCAGAAGACTTGAAGGGTGTTCTACTACGGCCCATCCTGTGTTCCCTCATCAATATAAAAAGTCTACAAAGTAAAAAGTGTTATTTTTTCACTTTTGCGTCCTTTGGCCTTGAAAAGGGCCGTTTACGTCAAAGTGTTTCTATGTAATCAGTGAGTGTATAAGTGATATCTACAAGAGCTTCCGACGCTGTGATGCCTCCTCGGAGGCACCGGCTCGTGAAAATGGCTTCCCGCAACCCTACCGAACCGTTGGCTGCCCTCTCCAAGGAGGAACTACTCCAACAACTAGATGCTTTACTGCAATCCTTTCGGCGCTACCTCCCGACCTCGGACCTCGCCGCAGCCTTCTCTACCATCGTCGGGACCGACCAACCACCAGCTGATACTGCCACAACTCAAGATAAGGTAGATTATAACCCCCTCGAATGTAAAAATAAGGCTAATATTCCTCAGAAAAGGCTCACTGATAGTGATGGTTTTGTTCCTGTATCGTCAAGAAAGAAAACTAGTGGACCAAATGGAAGTGTTGGTACAGCCCCCTATACCTGTTAGCAACTCCTTCTCTGCCTTGTGTGAAGATGCAATGGATACCACAGTACCCAGCAACAGCAAAACTATCCAACCTGCTGATACTCATCTTCAACCTAGCCCTGTCACTCTCAAATCATCTCTACCTACCGGAAAACCTATTATCCCTTCCATTAAAATCCAGTTCGACCATCAATGGGCTACTATCCTCAGGAAACTTAAAGGTGTATGTGATTACCCACCAGTTAGCCAAATGGCTGATTCTAACTTCATACTTGTCAAGTGTCATTCCATCCCCGATTACTACGCCAGCCTTAAGATGCTCAAAGAACTAAGAATTCACTACTTCACTTATCAAGTGCAAACTAAACGAAATGTGGACTACGTGATGCGCAACCTACCAGCTGGCCTAGATGTTGATGAAATCAAAGCTGAACTGGAAGCCTTACATTTTAATGTCATCAGCGTGACACCAATGTTCACAACAAGGCCTACTAAACAACAGCAGCTGAAAGGTCTCACGCATGTGGACAAGAGACAAGTGCCTATGTATAAAATTACGCTGAGCCCTGACAACGATTTCGAGAAATTCAAGAATATACATGCATTGTTTGATCTACGAATCGAGATTCGACTCTTCACCAAGCAGGTACAACCATCTCAATGCATGAGATGTATGCAGTTTGGGCATACGAAAAACTTTTGTAACCTGCTGGTTAACTGCTCTAAATGTGGACAAAACCACCCAATTGCCGAATGTCCAACGGGTATTAACGCTCCGGCCAAATGCTACCATTTTGGACAATGACATACTGCAACTTACAAGGGCTGCCCGATCTTCCTCAAATTAAAAGAAACTATGAAAACCAGGATAATTAATAAAAGATCAGCGGCTGCTCCACCCACCACCGAGAAGACATTTCAACCTCTTGATCCTCCAAAGAAGACCTATTCCCAATCTATCCAACAAACAACCCAATCATTTTACCTACATTTTGCTGATGAAGATGAGAATGACGATCTAATGAACCAATTCTTAAATGTTTGGTCAAAAGTATTACGAGGAAAAAAAATGTGCTAGTGAAATACTCTATATTATTTAGGAGCAGAACAGGGAACGTTATCTTTAACATTGTAGCATTTGTGATTGGGTGTAAAATAACTAAATGTTTTTTTATAATATTCGGAGAATTTTACACCATGTCTTACTGGATATTTTCAATCGGAAATTTTCACAGGGGTTGAACAGTTATTCAAGCTACCTCGAAACGACATTAATGATTCTCAAGGAGAAACGGACATGAATTCGCACAACTTAATGTACAAAGTAACTTTTGAAGCCTTTTCTTTAGTATTAATGAGTTAATACCATAATGTTTTCTTAAAATTAATAATACTTCGTAATTTCGGAAGCAGATTTTTATTGACTAGTTTCGTCTACGTGTTGACATCTTCAGATGTCAACTCGTTGCTCAAATTTAACTAGTAGCAGACGAAACTAGTCAATAAAATCTGCTGTGGAAATTAAGAAGTGTTCTTTTTTTAGATGTATGTTGAGTTCTACGAAGTCCAGCTTAGACGTACTAATTTTATATTAATGATGGAATAGAAATGTCTCGTACACTTTCACTTAGACGTACTAATTTTATATTAATGATGGAATAGAAATGTCTCGTACACTTTCACTGATTTTATCAATGCGACATGTACCGCTGATGATGCTGATGATCATCAGTCCAATCCGATACCACACCTGATGATGCTAGCTCGCTAAATAAAATCTGTGGGAGTGCACGCGCCTTTTTTGCCATTGCTATGACCTTCCACGAAGTAACCCCTTCGCATATTGAGTTTATTTATATTAATGCATTCTTCACACAAAAAGACGTGTGCTGACGGAAAGTTGGAACAACAAACCACGTCGTTGCCAGAGAAAATGCCCCTCCTTGGATATTGATAAATTCACACGGTTGGAGAATGAATAAGAACGCCGGCTTGCGAATACGTGGTTCTCGTGGGATTTAATTTTAAAGGAAATAGAAAAGTGAGCAGATGATGAGAGAAAAAGGACTACGGAAGGGTTCGGGTAGTAATTTTTTTGTCGCACTTGCATTAGTAAAAAATACCACTTCGAGTAGAGCCAAGCTTTCAGGGAGCAAATTCAATGAAATTTTACAGCTTCTATGCCGGCGAAAGGGAGAGAGAGACGAAGAGAACGACGCCCGATAAGAACACGGTGGCCTTTCCGTGGTCCTGGATCGCTCTGGGGTTTCGGATTGGAAAGGGCAGAGGAAGGAAAAAGCGTGGAAACTGCGACCGGAATGTCTGAACGCGAAACAAATGCAACCGGCGCAGTTGTACGTCACACGAAACGGTCCCTAACGCTTACATTTCTCTGTCTAAGCGCCATTTCCTCTGCCGCCTTTCCCCATTCCTCTTCCCTCTCTTTGAGTCATTTATCAGCTTCCAATTCCGTTCCTATATCTCGTTAGCTCTCTCTCTAATTTTGGCCAACTTTTGTGGACAAAATCCTCTAATTTAATAGCCGTGTAGGTCCGTCAGTCAATATTCCGCCGGTGAGCTACGGCGCCGAAGCTGTGGAAACTACATTTGAGAGATTATTTGTGACTGTAATTGCTCCGGCGGTTCTCTAAAAATTAAGAACGGTAAAATGGATTACGGGATTAGTGAGGGAGTTTTGACGAATCACTCTTCTAGAATCCGCGGATATTCTGGATCAAACGCGGGAAGCACATTGAAAATAACGGGCAAAACCGCGGCATATATTTTCGCCAAAAGTCATAAATTCCTGAAATAAATAAATGTGGACTTGGAAAAGGAATCTTTGATTCTTAGTTTAAATGTATGTATTATTTACGTGAAATATATATTCTTATATCCAAATAAGAAACAGCGAAAAATAGGGACTCTCATTTCTTTTTGTTAATAATTTCATAACGCAATTGAATCTTTAAGAATATCTCCAAGCATCATTTCTTACCGCTACATTATAGCGTTCTTAGCCTTGAAGTGCTAACTCCAAACTTGGCTTTAGAGGAGATTATTATTTCCTGATATAGAATTTTCAATGAAAGAAAGAAAATGGAAGAGGAGGGAAACCGTACATACTTGTATTGATGCCATATTATCCACCTCCGGTATGTTTACTAACTTGAAAAGTAATGGAGGCTAAATCGGTTCAAGATTATAGGAGTAAAATGGTCCACCCACAGCAGAATGGATTGCTGCATGAATTGATGGTCTTTTCTGGTTTTTTTAAGATTCCTTCTCCTTACCTCTCTCGGTTGTGACAATCGCTAACTCCTCTCCTTGTTCTTTCTGCATCCCGAAGACAGATTATATCCTCAAACCTTCCACCGTTAGCAACAAGAATCTTTGGATAGGAGATAAGACATGAGATAGTTTTACGTGGCTCGGGAGAAGGTTGACTCCTTACTAATCCAGAAAATATTAAATATCTACTTGTGCACGTGTCTGTCTTCTGGAGTTTAATTATATTATTCTCGTTTTTCTTGGAAACAAGTTGGTAAGTTACAATGAACTGCCACATGTAGAGGAACACATCCTTTTGGAGCATTGGCTACAGTTTTCAGAAATAGTTTAGTCGATACATTTCCGAAATGATCCCGCTAAGTTTTCCAGAATGCTAGTATGCGCAGAATTAGTAGAAGTACTTCCGCAAGTAAGGTCATTTCACACATACGGGAATTTTCCCCTTCGGGGATGGAACCCAGGACTGCTACTTTCTACAAAACGCGTGACTGGCATGTGGGGACCTGGTAGTTTTGGGAATAAATTATTTAGTATAATAAGTACTTTCTTTAGCTACTCAAGTCACTCTCCAAATTTCAGTTCTCCGAAAATGACCACGGTTATGATGCATTTAAGATATTTATGATAGGCATCAGCAAAATAAACTTTTCTATATAAAATTTTGTAGCTTCGTTATCCCCGTTATTTATTCTCTTAGAGTTTTTTTCACCTTTCCTGCGATTCAGCAGTGCGATTGTTGCATTTGAATTGGTGACATTGTAAAGCACCAACAATATTAATAAATTCCCCTTCTTACTGTTGGAGTGTTACCTAGTAACTGTATTTAAGATAATTTATTGAGATTAAAAGCTTGAAGTTAATCTTTCACCAGAAAATGAGTGATGTAAAAAAATGTATTTGACGTAACCTGCGTTTCCAATATATGAGGACCTGATGATGAACAATCTCATCGCGGCTCTTTTGATAGACGACACGAGAAATTTCCTTCTTTCAACGGAAATGGATCTCGAAGGACTCCTTAACAAGGGCGAACACCTCACGCAATCAAGCGCGACGCTTTCCAGCGTCAAACCTACTCCGAGCAAGAATTGCGAGATCGAACTTAACCTAATCAGTCCAAAAACACGGGGCAATCAAGAGAGCGAAAGTCGGCACGGATGAGTCGGAGGAGATTGACAACCGGGACGCGGATTCCTAATTTGATTTGCTCGGGGAAAAGCGTCCGAAGCACGCATGAACGCGAGCACAAACTCTCGGAAAACGCGGTCTGGGAAAGGCGCTACACGTGAATCTGGATGCGAGCCTCGCTCTCGTACGTTATCCGCAATAAGAGGAAAATTAACACGCGCCCCGGAGGTCTGCGAGATTCCAAACCGTGGCAATCCGAAACAGCATTGCGGTCGCGCCACGCTTTCCGCTTTAATTCGCAATTGGGGATGCATAATAATAGAAGTCACTGGAAGAGTGGCGAGAAACGCGCATACAAAGCATTCTCTGTTCATTTAATGACTTCTTTGGTTACCTCTCGGGAAGTATGGGTCCAGATTGAGTTGATTAGGGGGAAAACGGTCATGCTAAAATTTTTGTTGCGTATCTTTACGGAATAACTATCGCACTCATACGCCAAATATGTTTCTCCAAAGCCTCCAACATATTTACAAAATCAACTTGTCAAAATACAATGCTGAACAAAACACGGACGAATCAGCGCTGACTCATTCAGGTAATCTAATCAAGAGAATACGTTTAGCAAAATACGACCTTTTGGCATGAGAGCTAAAATAATTGTGTTATTGGTAAGAGGTTTTTCATCCAAGTGAATTTTGTTTTTTTTTCGTAAATTAAAATAGTCCTCTAACGTAATTATCCATTAAAAAGGTAGATTGATATGTGATACCACGTAATTATATAGTACATGATTAAAAAATTACTGCTAAGGATGAAAAGGCAAGGTTTTTTCTCATAAATTAACTCATGAATACTCATGAATGATGACGATGCGTCTCTAATGTTGGGTTACTTTCAACTCTCGATAATTTTGCGACTCTGATTCATTTACTCCGAAGTATTGAGTCTACTAAATTCTAAAATTTCCTCATTCTTGTAAAATAACATAAAATAAAATGGTGTATTAATTTTTTCTGCAATATTAACAGCCTTTCACTTCATTTTATGGCACGTAATAACACAATAACTTAAGCAATTGAAATCCCTATTTTATTTAAATTTTACGAAAATAAGCTAAAGTTTTAATAGTATAAGTATTGCATATGAAGGTCGGTTTACTAAAGAAGCTTAGGAGGATGAATTTGAAATATAATACCAATAACTTTGGAGTTAATCATAATCATGGAGGGATAATTGTAAGATTACGAATCATAAAATGAAAATTGTTTCCAATGTTACAAAAATGAAATCTTAAATAAACAATTCATTTAAGAGAAAGACAGTTTGAGAAAAAATCAGGCTTATAAAATATCTTTATTTTGCATCATTATTTTAATCCTAAAGCTAATTTTGTGAAATCAAGTCATTTTGTAAATGCAAGCATTATTAGATGATTCAATAAGATCCATCACATTCCATTCTGTTGTTTTATTCCAAAGGCAACATGATTACTTTGTGTGCTGAAAAAGTTGAAAATTTTGATACATGGAGACTTTAGGTTAGGTTAGGAATAGGTAAAAATTTCTCTGATATAAAACACAAGAAAAAAGGAAAATAAAAATATAAACATTATTTGGACTCCAACTCAGGACTCCTATTTTCCGGATAGATAGTATTTTAAATATTAAACAGCATTTCTTAGAGTTTAAACTCCCATTTTCCGGATAGATAGTATTTTAAATATTAAACAGCCTTTCTTACTTCTGTTTCTCCTTGGGTTCTCTTAAGTCCTAAGGGATGTAAATATTCTGCCGACGATTCAAAAGAAATATTTTGTACTTGAAATATTGTAATAATAATAATAATAATAATGAGCAATAGAGACCAAGAAGTCTTACTTTTGGCAATGGGCCGAGAAAAGTGCGTTAAGAGCCTATTTACCTTTACATTAATAACATGCACGAAGTACTTTAATTTTCCTGGATAACAAAGTATTTAAAAAGAAAGTAAATGAAATTCCTCAAAACTCCTTTAAGATATTCTTAAAATAGCATTTTTTGATCTGTTCGCGACTGCCTCCCTTAGAATGCAATACCTTCTTAGTAATTCATATCTCTCCTTGGAGAGATCCGCCTCTTTAACGTCTTTTGCTTTATTTTTGAGAGTTCCGATTCTGCGGTGGAGAAAGAAGAGTAATGAATAGCCCCCTGGAGAGATCTTCTCAAGAGATTCCGACGTTTACAATGCGGTTAATTACTCGGCCCTGGCAATATGAAATGGGAACTCCCGAAAGATGATTGCAAAGAGGAGAAGGAAATGTGCGGGAAAGATGAATATTCGTATCAACTCAAGGATGCCATTTGTTCAGCCTTCAGGTTATGATTCCAATTCACTTTTTCTCGATGTATCTCCTGTTCTAAATATACGTAAATCCTTTTGCCTTATATATATTTATGTACGCTATTGGCTGGTCGTTTCTGTCTTTTCAACCGATTTTAAATACCTGACCTTATCAGCAAAATACATTCATAGAGTATGCAAACATTTTAAGAGAAAGAAAACACCTGAAAATCTACACTCATTACTGTACAATTCAGACATTGCAATCGTTTAAAGAATGTACAAGCATTATCGTAATTTTCTGCGATATCTTACCAAGATTTTGAAGTGGAATAAGAAAATAGGTATTTTTATGCAATGCTGGAAATGATTGGTTTAAATAGGAATTTGAGTTTAAATGATCGGCCAAAATCTAATATAGTGTGTTAAGAATGGATTTTAGCCTTTTATTTCAGAATTTGAAGAAATGGGAATGATAATCGATATCTTCAAGATGTCACAATATGGTTCATTTATCCTGTTCTTCGTACCCTGGGTTTTGTGCGTACGAATGAAATACTCTAGTAAAGCGTTAATAAAATTTTAAGTATATTATTTAACCTCGCTACCATAATTAGTGTATTCAAGGGTTGCTATACATTTTGATTATTTCTCTATTTATATTGTTCATATTCTACATTTGGAATTAAATTTGTTTAGTGGTTTAATGTCTTTTAATAAGACGAATCTAATTTTAGATCGAAGTTCCGATAATAGCATTATCCTGAAATTCTGAAGGTGAAACATAAAATCATAACCTTCATGGATAACTGCCGTGGAAGAAAGTTTTGTAAAGTAATAATGTAAAATCTAAGGTGGGATGGAATATATTTTGGAGGTGGGTGGAATAAAAAGAAAACAGATAATTCAACTAAAATCTAGGTGCAAATGCATAAACGGTAATTAATCACCGCAAACCAGTGGAATGCGTCGAAACTTCAGCTCAGGAAGAGGCACTCGGTCTGTAGTTTCTAATTCTAAAGTTTGCGTCACCTCAAGATTAATCACATTTGCTGCCTGGAATCGGATTAAATTCCGAAAACTGCATTAATTGTTTAGGAGGCCAGGATCAGTTACCACTTTGAGCGGAACTCCGTTTATTAGCTGCTAAACTTGAATATTTTAAGCGAGCGAAATTCCTCTTTAAGCTGACTGCAGTCGACACTGCTATAGTTCAAAGCGAATGACAAATCGGTTTTTTGGTAATTATAAATACGGATAAACATTTTGTTAATCCATCCATTTGTTACCGTCACCTCGAAGTCATGCAAATTCCCACTCACTTTCAAGACAATTTCAGAAATAAATAATCTGATTAGCTGGATTATATAGAAGTTAAATTTATGCTATTCTCTTATTGGGGATTTGTAAGAGTGTTATGATATTCAGACTTACATTTTGATAAATATTCTAAGTTAAAGACTTGAACAGCAGTGTTTTTAGGAATGAAATTTCTTGAATGATGAATGTTTAAAATCAGAGATCTGCTCAGCCATTCCCATTTACATACAATTTTTGGTGCTCTTTTCTTCAAATAGCCTCAGCTATTTTACTTTACGGTTAGAATTTATCGGAATGGAAGTTCCTTACTTCAACCACATCTAGCTTATATCATCATCCGGATGTAACCATAATCATATATGGAGTCCCATAGATATTTTTAAAGCTATTTTCACGGAAACGGTTGTGCCCATCCGTTCCAAAAGCTTACGAGTACTGTACCGTAATTCAACCGAACTCCTTTGAAGGCACATAATAGTTGATCTCAGACAAAACCTATGTTTTATAGACGTCATTGTGTCATTTAGCTTTGGCAGAAGGGACATATGACTTTGATAAAAGTAGTAGATAAGATATATTTATTCTTTTTCTAAATTTAATTAAAATTTAATTATGGTTAGGATAAAGTTATCCGCTAAATTAACTAACTGAATAACGTTGGACTTGCGAATTACAAATTTTAAAATTCCTTGGCCTTTTCTAGTGTAGTACTCAATCTCCCACTCTTTATCTAAGCCAACATTTCAATGCTCGGATGCAATACAGGATGCAATACAGGATGCGAAACTTTCCAATTTGTTTTTCGAACCGGAATGGAAAGGCTAAATTATAGGTAGAAGTAAGGAGAGCGACAAACGTCCGAGGAAGTTTAGATTGTAGCACCCACGCTCGGAGATGTGTCGAGAAGATGGAAGAAGCCATCCAGAGTTGAGTTTCACAAAAGACTGCGAAAGAAAAACGTTTCGTCTCGCGTAGCTAGAGGACATCGACATGTCACCTGATGCTATTTTGTTTCAACAAAGAAGAGCTAAAATGAGACGAGACATGCATGCTTCACAAAGGGCCCTATATCTAACTGATGCGCCACGTTATCAGCTTTCAGTTTGCTTGATGACTTTCGACTAGAACCTAAGCATTCCGGTGCAAAAGAAATACTTTTTATGCTGGTAATGCATAATTTAGCAGAGGTAGAGGCTTCATTTCGAATATCACTTTTCGCATTTAAAAAGGGGTAGATGTGAGGGGTTTCTTTGAATGAAAAGTTCCTCGTTATTTCTCTTGCAAGTTGTCTCATGTAATGAATCCAAACAGACGTGTTAGGTGCGTCCAAGAGGGGGACTGTCGCAAGACAGAAAAAAACTCATTTTAACAAATCAAGCTCTTTAAGGCAAATATTTCAAGCCAATTCTTATATGATGGGATATCATTATATTTAGAGGTAGTATTTATTAGTATTTTTGCACGTATATACATGCATGCAATTCTTTATAATGAGCAATATAGTATAACGCCATTAATACAGGAAAGTCGTGAAGCCATTTTCATAACTGCAATCCTTACTACTTTGTGCAAAGAATGAACACTGAAATAGAAATGGCAACTATCTTTAAACAGTTGATAAAAACGGTGGTTACCATCTACTTCTTAAACTAATAATGAATTGAAATTTACTTATCTACCATTATTGTTTCCTTGATTCTCATCCTCGCAAAGTGAATTTTGAAGGCCTTTAAATTTATAATAGTTATGATTAGGCTGATATTTTGAATGAAAGTAAAATATGTTCCACATTCATTACATTATAGAATATTAACTTTAATTTTTCTCTAAAAGTCAGCATCTAAAGTGGCTCTCCTCAAACATATCAATTAATATAATAAGAAGTGTCAAAATAAAAATCTAAGGGAGAAAAATGTATCTATTACTAATACAATCTTAGTAGCTTACAAAATTGTCATGGTCATGTTGCAATAGGAATAATTGTTTACGCAACACTTTTACTTTCTAACCATGCTGATAACTGCAAATAAAATCGTAAATAGGTAAGCTACTTTTACCTAACTTATCCAGAGAAGGAATAGAGAATCGAATCTCATAGCTTCACGGGTGGAAAAAATTTCGCCTTTCCAAATGCACCACAGCATAGCAAATGAACACAAAAGCGTTCAAAACATCCGTTAGTCCACCGATACCTCCTTACGGATTCCAGTTTACCTAATGAATCAGCGGAAACTAATCCCGAAAGGAAATACTGCTTATTATTTACCATTTCGTAGATGTCATCCGGGCACAATTTTTTACTCTGTATTATTCGCTTGCGTAGCGATTTGCGGCTGCGCAAATGCCAGGAGCCATGTGAATGATTCATTCTCCCATGCGTGCCCGACTCCGCTACTACATCTCCCCACCTACGCCTTTCCTTTTAATCCTTTGTGACTCCCAAATTGCAGTATCCGCATTCCCTCTGGGAAATTAAACCTGCTATCGCGAAGCGTAGTACTATTTACAGTCAAAAGGATCAAAAGGTTTTTGAAATGCCATAGGATTAAGATGTAAAAAGCGCGTGCGAAGGAAGGGAATAGCGCAAGCGTTGCTCAACACTCGGAAGATGAGCGGAACTACGGGAAGGCGAGAAAGAATATTCAAAGCCCTTCCATTGGCGCCATGCAGCGGCGCTATTTAAACCAGCGGATATGTATATCCATCACCCTAATTATTTACCCGTTAAAGAACGCGCGTTAAAGCTTTCGTGCACGGCGATGCGTCATTAGCCTGCTTTATGCATATAAAGCCGCTTTTTGAGGGTTTGACGTTGAGATATTGAGTGGCGGTTGATGAATTATTTTGGCGGAGCGTAAAAGGGCTGCAGGGAAGTACGGATTTTTAAATGAGCCGCGCAAAAATTTGTAGCTCAAACGACTTCATACCAAGTGCGATTTTTTGCAGAATATGAAACTTAATTGCATATAAAATCAACGTTCAATGTGCGCATAACGTTATGTTTTTACTAATCTTTCCATTTAACTTTTTCATTTGAAATATTGCCGGAAATATCTCTGCTTGCCTGCGAAACTATAGATTGGATTGTATATAAGGAAACCGTTATTGAACTATATTCTGCCAATCGATAACTTTGATGCACCCATTAATTTTCATACTTTCAGATATATCATATATCTGAAAGTATCATATTGTAATGCAGTCTTACCATTTAAGACTGCATGATAAACAGTCGTCTGAAATTTTTAATGACCACCAAAAATCTTAGTTCAAACCCTAGGAATAACAAGTGTAAAACATAGCGACATGACTGGGACTCGAACCCAGGTCTCCCACTTTCCGGGCAGGTATTCTAACCACTGAACTACCATGTCGCGTCTCTTCCACACTGTATTAAGGAATGTTTTTGTGAGCACGGCGAACAGCCTCCACATTTAGTGGCACAAACTGCCGCCTGAGGTCCTCACTGAGACAGCCAACTCACAAAGCAGGTCTTATAGGGTAAACCCACCTAAAGTGAATCACAAGGATTGAGGTAAAGGTGTTAACTTTGAACTGTAGTTGTGCATCTAAATCCAAAGGAATAACGAGTGTGAAAAATAGCGACATGACTGGGACACGAACCCAGGTCTCCCACTTTTTTCACACTTGTTATTCCTTGGGATTTAGCCGCACGTCGTCAATGTGCAAAGTTAACACCTTTGTCTCGATCCTTAGTTCAAACTTTTCCATTTAACTGAACAGTAACTAACGGCTTAAATCTAACAGCTGAAAGCTTTTCTTGTTGTATTTTAACTTTTAAGTTAGTCATGTTTTCACTTTAATAAATACGATGTCGTTCATAATTTTAATTAGTTAATGAATCACATAATTTTCAGAGGTAAGCTATTTAAGAAAGCGTTAAGTGAGCCTCAATTTTGTTTATAAAATTAAATATTTTATTCATGTACGCAACTTCCTGAAAATTAATTTTAAAATATTGGTTAATGAATACCTGAGGTTTAAAAAATCTGGTAACTTTTGCTTAGCACTATTTATAAAGAGGTAAGAACAGAAATTTGTATAAAATATTTAAGGAAATTCTAGGAAAAAATTCTAAGCGTAAATATTTGAGTAAGAAAAATAATTATCACTTTGGGTACCCAGGAAATGCAGTTTTAAGTTATTATTGGTTTATAATATAACTATCATAGGTAATATGATTATATTTACCCGAATTAACACGTATGATTCCATAGAGGTAGAGACGTACTAGAAAAAATGCGATGATGCGATGCGATGAAAAATGACCAAAATGTTATGACCTATGCCCTTTTCCTGTTTGAAACAGAATGAGCAAGAAGGTTTGGAAGTGAGTACGACATTGTCTCCCCATGTGCCAGTATCTAAAAAAATATTCAAACTCGGAAGCCATTCTCTATCCTTATTCATACCAAAAATAGAAGTAACTGCAGAACATAAAAAGAGCTATCGATTGCCCCTCAAAGATTCGGGAGAAGTATTTTACTCCCACACTGAGTTCTGCTTACTCAAAGTAACGATCAGCATCTCCAAATCCGTTTACGGGCTAACACAGCTTGGGGAGAGGGAAAGAGAGTATCTCTTCCACTTCCTCGAACGTTCGGAATTTCTTTTTCCCGTCGACGCGTCCGGGAAAACGTCCTTCGACGCTACTCCGAACCCCGTCACAAACACACGCGAACAAACACGCCTCCTCCGTATGTTCATATATAATTGCGGATTCCACGCACGGCGAACGGGCGCCGAGGCGTCGGAGAAGGATCCCGCGATACGCCGGATCCATTTTGGAGCACCATCTACATAAGTCTGGCCTGCGGAGCCGCGCACGTCAGGGCGATTGGAATTTAGGAGGAATTCGGAGAGGTTTATGGATTTGTGATTGCGCCCTGGGAGACGAATCACGCGGGCGAGATAGGAATGGTAACAAGGGTGGGGATCGTCGCGAGAGGCAGGGAAAAATGGGAGCCGGAAATATTTATATTTAGTTCTTTTTCCTCTCTCCCCCAGGGAATTTCTTTAAAGGAGATGTAGGCATCTGTAGGAGTGGAGATATTCCGGCGTGTTACCGTTTTGGAACTGGATAGACTTCGCTACTTCCGATTTCTTTAAAGAGGTTCACGCCCTCGAGCAGTTCTCCAGAGAGGCTGTTTTTCCGCCGTATCGAATTGATATTCCCATGAAAATACTGAAGTGGAGTAACTGATACATGGATTCGTAACTTCCCTCATATAACTGTATACGCTGTAGAACCTTATCCAAAGAAACAGTAGCGGGTTCACGGGTAGTAATTTTGTTAGCTGTTGTAGAACGTAGTTGTTATGAGCTGTCTGATTAGCTTGTAACGACGAAAAATCTTGCATTTTATGTACTAAACTAAACACTAACTTGTAATTAAAGTCTAGCCAAAATACTATTCAAGTATATGAAAAACTCATTTCACATTGTTACTGGTCGATTGCGGTACTCTATGTGTACTTATGTAAGATATCTTAAGTAATGTGTTTATGTATTTACGATATTTCATATTGTAAATTTAATTTTTACATAATGATATGTATCAATTAATTAAATATATACTACTCTGATATATCGATAAGAAACCTATTGAGCATAGGTCTGTGACCAGCAGAGGAGTTAAAATAAAACAAATATTGCTTAGTTTATCTTCAATATATTGCGTTAACAAAGGTATTTTACACTTTTATCGCCTTCGCAAGGTAACTTTATGCAAACGCTTAGAGCTAAAATCACGGATCAAATTTATTACCTTCCAATCATCCATGCCAAAATATAACTGTGTAGTGTTTTCACAGACATTCGCCATATATCTGTGATTAAACACTATCCATTTGTCCATCTCATGTAGAAACAGCAAGAACATTTTCAAAAGAAAAGAGAAAAAATATGTCTCATGAATGGGAAATTTGAGAAAGTTTACATTTAACAGCGGTATTTTTCATTACATGGCTAATAAATTTAGATTAGGAAATTTCCTCTCAACAGTGAGACTAGAGATACTAGTCCTATGAATTGGCCGAGTAAATATATTTTCTTTGTCTAAGTTTATTAATTTTATTGCGAATGTGGTTTACAGAGAAACCAAAATAAAACAAATTTGATATGTCGAAGGAAGAAAGAAGGTGTCATTCCTTGACGAAATTTAACCCGAAATTCACTTTCAAAGTTTATCTAGCAACATTTTTAAGCTCTTCTGATTCAGGTAGAAGGACTATAGATCGAGAATAGTGAGAACTTAAAACTAGATTCTTTATTCTTCAAATATGTGTCATATTTTTGAGAAAATCTGGGAATTATTTCAAGACATGAATTATGTGACTGATTATTTAAATGTCGCAGCCCGTGTTTCCTAATCGCCACTCCTGAGTTCCAAAAGAAAGATGTCGATTTAAGAGGAACGAATCGACGGCCGGAGCAATCGAAACAAACCTTCCCTTCGCAGCCCCGACAGGTAAAGATTTGATCGAAGTTCGTTATAAGAGGGTTAAAAGCCCTATTTTGTCACCCCATTCGACAAAAATTCTACTCCCCCACCCTTCTAAAGCTTTCGCTCTATTCCCTTTAAATCCAAAATCCTTGTTCTCCCCTTCGGTGCCTATGGAAATCCCTTATCTCCCCCTTTCATCCCCTCATACCCTCTCTTCTTTCCCTCACTTCCCCGTCCCTGATCCCTCACTCCCACCGAGAAAGGAAAAAAGTTCCTCTCCGCACTTCGCTTCCGCCGTATACGCCTATCGCCCACGCCCCCCTTACTCTTCCGCAGCCCTCCCATCCCGCAATCCCTTTAGTCCTTCCAAAAATCGACGCATACCGAACTCTATATTCTGGCAGCATGCATCATGATGTGTCGCGCTTATGAACTCCGCTCGACTGCTTCTTCTCCACCGCATTCATCACCAGGGCCTCTTTTTTCACTCCCCTTTGCCACGTCACGAACCTGAGTAGACGTGTACTTTTTTATTTCGGAAAGATCGCGTTCCTTTCCCGATATCCTGTCTTTTAGGACGAGAAATCGCCTCACTCTCAGTTTCGAGTATATTTATATGTTTTTGAAACAAAATGTAAGAAGGCATATCTCCCATTTTCTCTCATAAAAATTGTTACTTGAATTTCACAAACATGTTTGATCCAGAAATAGGTTCTTGATTTCTAATTCTAGATTCTAGTAAATGAGAAAATTTAACCGCACTTTCCACCCAATTTTATCATTCGACTGTTTTGGACCTTACATCCATTATCAGGTACAACCCATGGAAATACTATATTTGTATTTTTGTACATTTACCTTTTTATACTTTAGTTACATTACATGTATTTGTATTTCCATGAGTTATGCCTGATGATGGCTGTAAGGCAAAAACCGGTCAAATGATAATTAGGTAAGATAAGTTCGATTTTCATTGTCGAAATTTCTTTTTTTGAATGTCGTTCCGCGAAATGAGGCCTAAACATGTTGATTATATTCAGATTCTAAGATATTTGCAAAATACTAGGGATTATCGTTAACAATTTTCTTGCTTATTAGCTAAAGAAGGGAAAGTTTCATAAAGAAAGAGGGCATATCCGCAAGCTCATAAATTTATAATATTTACATAAATGTAAGTCTGTGGGTTAATCTCATTAGTTATCACAGTTCTGACTATCGAATTCATGATTTAATCCAAAGGAGAGTTTCTATCTATGATTAATTCATTGAAAAATGCTTTAAGAAGTTATGTAAATTCTCCCGAATTTTGTGTTTTATTCCTCTTTAATGACTGAAAAGTGGAAGTAAATATCAGCACAGAAAAATTGAAATACTTCTAGATAAATGTTAAATAGTAGGTACATCTGCCATAATTTACCCTTTCCTTAATTATCGTAGTTAAGTGCGAGTGTACGAGTTCTCTGGCATCAACTTCATCGTTCCTTGATCAAATAAGAAGTTCTGTACACATAAAATTGTGGGGAAGGTTTACTTGATGGGTCCATCTTGTTTGATTCTAATTTGAGTTTCCACGAAGCGATGCGAAATGCTATAGTATTATGCTAGAAAAAATGAAAAAATCTTATTCAGATAAAGGTATAAGGTATATATCTCACTTTTAATTTGCTCCATTTCAATTCGATGGCATTTCTTATTGAAAATTCATGGTGTATACTGATTTGTATAATTTGTTTGTAAATTTCAGGTATTGCAGTTTTCTTTTTTAGTAGGATGTTTATTCGCACATTCTTTTCTCCTTTTTATGGCTTATAACATTCTTCTTTTTTCGATAACTTACTAAGATCATTAGCAACTCTAGAGAATGCTAGCTAAAAAGGGATAAGAAAAGTAACTGTTTTGGTTAATTCGTTAAAATCAAGCCAACTCGAAATTATATGTGAATGTTTTAGAGCTATCCAGGTTTCTTAATAATTGACCTTAAAAAATGGTCATTAAAAGGAAACGAAAGTGCTTTTCTACTGGAGAAAAATACCGCGATGATAAAACTTATGAACACAATAATAAAACTTTTATGACCAACATAAGTTCTATTTCAGGGCATACGATATTTATGATAACTGTCAACCTAAGGTAGAATGGAAATTGCCACTGACAGTTAACTAATATTATAATAACTCTTAAATCATCACGAATACCATCATATATCCCGCAAATTTTTTGTTTACCCACGATCCATAAGAATTATCAGGCTATGAGGCATATTGCTTCCGTAGTCAATAGCCAATGAATATCAAAAGGATTTTCTAAGAATGAGAAATCTATTATGTTTTCTTTAAATATGATGCCGTTACAGAATATATATTATCCTTGACCTTCCAAAATTGCATTTTACCAGAAAAAAATATAATATTTTAAAAGAAAAGATACAAACATTTTCATGTTGAATTCGTGAGCTCAATTTGTAAGAAGTTAAAGGAAATTTTGGTAGTTGTAGTGGGAGAAATATACATAAAATGAGCGACCTAAAAATTATTTACGCAAATGTTCGCTGATTCCCTCACATTATGATATTTGTGTCATCTCAATCTTTAATTTTCGTTTTCGACCTTCAGAGGTCTATATCTCTGGCGTGAGTCGATGCACTAACAATTTTCCTTGAGAGATAAATTAAGACCACTTGTCTGACAATACTAATTGTGTATTTTTATAATTCACGAAAAATATTTGCTGAACATTTTTAAGGAAAGAGTTTAGAATTAGAAAAGAATCTAATGGTTAACCAATCTTATGATCAANAATTATTATTTTAAATACTACTTTTAATAAAAACAACAAATATAAGTATCGATAGTAAGCGATATAATTCCATTATAATTCTATATCAGCAGAGATTTTACTTTACCAAAATACAGAGTGAACGTGACTGAAATGGATACGTATACAACTGTTTCCTTTGTGTACGAATTCTATTCTTACTTCTACTTCTTAAGTTGCTACTAGTACTACAATACAGCACTCATAATTAGATATATATACTCGTAATTGTATACATTCAGCAAATTTATCAGCGCATGAATATAAAAAAAACTTCCATCAATTCAACGAACTTATCTGCACATTACTTTCAAGAACATAAAGAGCAAACTTTGATATATTTGCGTGCCATCTCCACTTATTCGAGTTCATTCAGAGTCCCATTCTCGAGTTTATTTCTTGAAGTACATTTCCCCGGGGACAAAAAGAAATTAAGCCTTTCAAATTCACCGAGCGGCTCAACTTACATCTTGCGGAAAAGTCATTCGATGCCGTATCTCGCGACGCTACAAACCGATATCTCGAAATGGCATTTTGTTCTACGCCGCTGGCAGCGGGAAATGTTAGAAATCCGTATATAATCATTTGCTTCGAAACCTTACATTTTCACACTTTTCCGCGCGATTTCCATCACATCAAACCGTCTCCCGCTTCAGCTCTTCCTTTAAAAAAAATATCGCGGGGAAAAAAGAACCTCGCGAAATCCGAGCCCATTAAATTTTTCTCGCTTCCGACCAATCCCTTCTCACTCAGACAATCTAACCCGAGTCACACAGACTCTTTGCCACATCCTTCCGTCTCACGCAAAGATCTCTAAAGGGTGGGGAGAGGGAGGCAGATTCGCACCTCAATCCTTTTTTTATGACTCGGTTTCTCATTCCTTCTCCACCCATTTCGAAATATTTCCTCTCCCAGTCGATGTGTTAGACCTCACCCCTTTCATAGTCTCATCTTACCTTTCGTACCAAAGAAAAATTCCCCTCTCACCATTCCCTACTGTTACATTCTACCCTTCGCTGGCACTCTCTTAAATCCCCTTCACCCCATAACTGTTTCCCCTTCATAACCTCTACAGCTTCCCCCACTTCCCACAATCATACTAAACCGTTAGCTCCATATCCACGTCGAAATCTCCAGCTTTTCCCACGACCTCCTGTGCTCCGAAGCCGTCTCTTTCCGCGCCCGCTTTCTTTAACCCCTCCCACAAAAACTTTCCTCCCCGTTTCCAAAACCTTCCAGCATTTCTTCCCTTTTTGCTCTCGCATCCCTCACTCCTCGACGCGAAAACCTCCAAAAGCTCCTTTAATGTTCCCTTTGAAGTACTGTCACCTACCTAACTGGGGAAAATTTTCCTCTGAAAACTTGATTTCCCCGTTTGTACGGTTCGATTTGCCGCGGTCCCTCCTTTACCTCTCCTTAGATCCATCTTCTTCCTCCGCCCGCCTTTTATTTCCTTCTCTTTGTGACTCCCCCTCCGCTATCTTGCCCCCTACTCGACTGCCTTGAAGTTCTGACGTCGTTTGCTGCTCGAAAAAAAGTCTCAGTTTCATAACTTCCTTTTCGATTCCAAGTTTAGAGTGGTGACGCGCGAGTGTGTCGGTGACTGTATCTATCGCTTTTATAACCTCGTTTCACGCGTGCTCGTTATCCTATCGTACTAATACATTTTCTTTTCTGTCATGTGCCGCTCGGGGAGGGGTTGTGTAACTTTGTCCTCTGTCGATGTAACTTCTGGACTCAGCACCGCGCTGATATTTATAGGAAATACTTAATTTTTTCTCAAATGATGTAGAGTCAAGTGCCAAGTTCGTAAAGTTATCGTAAAGCTGCGTAGTGGTAATGTTAGCTTGTGACATGAGGTTACGTGGGTACACGGAGGGAATTATTGACCCGTTACATAAAAGCGCATACTCATGCAGGTTTTACTTAGGAATATGAGATCAACCTCATAACTGAATTAAATGTTGAAACCTGTAAAACGTTCCGGATTTAAGTTTCTCTAGTGCCATGAAAATATGTCAACATTCAACATCCTGCTGCATAATATAGTAATACTAGTATTTTCACACATGTATACAATGATAACACCTGAATTCATTAGCAAATCGAATGTTGGATTGAAACGGGAACGGAGACAGTTGGTAAAATATTTTAATGCAAATTAAATCCGATAAAATATTTCCGACTGCAATATTTCGTAATAAGCCAAAACATTTGTTGGATAAAAATCCTACACATATCAACCTGCATATTTTATAATAAATTTTTGCACTAGAGAAAAATCGGCACAATTATACTTGTCATTCGTATTTCACTAATGTTGTGCATATCAGCTAATGCCATTTTAATACCAATGGGGCCAAAACTATAGTTTTTGTATTTTTTNCTCCATGTTTGATATCCATTAGGCAGCATTTGATAGTGTAAAGACTTATTAGGTCGTAGAATATGTTTCGTAGCTTAGTTAGTTAAAATTTTACAAACACTTTCAACGTCACTAGTTCAATAGCTTCATGATATTTAAAGAGATAGAAATGTATCTTTTTCTGGGAAGATTACAGTTCAGTTGGCCCTTTCCCACTCCGTTTAACAAGCTTTAGGATAGGCAGATGGGAGTATCATTTAGAAAGGAAAGTCTCTACGCTGAGAACTGAATGGATGAGTGGACCCTACACTGAAAGATTGCATATGTGCAAAAATGAAGACAAAAGTAATGTTTTCATTAATTTTAAATTTACATCCTTTGTCAAATACTGAAATATGACAAAATTAATTCGAATAAAACGTTTGGGAGATGATAAGTGAGCATTAACTTAAGGATAATGTTAAGGAATACGTAGAAGCTGCTATATAATGAATTGGATAGTTTCATATAATCCTTCGTGGAATTATGCTAACAATGTACATTCTTTAAAGTAGCCAAGATGGATTTTATATGAACATTGTTTATCAACATCATATATGTTTCCATACTTTTAGGCATCGTGATTTTCTTATCTTTCTGACCGTAGTCTTTTGTATCCAAAGAATTAATTTGATCTTTTTTCGCAAAATAAAAGTAAACAAACACGGCAAATCACGAATTTGGTCTTACAGATAATGTTTAGGGATATCGAAGAAAGATCTTTTTTAATTTAGAATTGGAAAACATCGAAGAAATGATGATTGGACATAAATGGCACAGGTTAGATGGAAGAAAAGACATTCTCGCCTTAAGAAAAGGTCTGAAAAAAGCGAAAAAAGGAACAGTTTCATTTATATCGCTTTGAAATGTTTTAGAGACGCAGTTTCATCAATGTTGCCCATTTGTAACTAATCAATTCAGCTTTAGGAACACTGCCCTGGGTCAGAGTCAATAAGACGCTAGAAGACAAACCCTCGATGAAAGTTCAATTTAGGCCGCTAAAGACAGAATAAGCTGAAGCGTAATCGACTAAGGAGATTGATATATTTCCAGTAAGACTGTACGTTTTAGTAGCATAAACAAGTGTTCAAAGGATATTTAGAGGCATCACAGTAGCATTGGCTTTCACCTTTCACAGTTGCTGATTAGGTTGTTTTGATCAGGTTAATTTAGCTGTCCATAATATCGAAATCCTTACTCCTACAATCGCATTTTCTAATTACGGTTGTCATCGTCATCAACGATACAATTTGAACAGTCGCTCAATTTCGGTCCATTAATAGATTTGCTTGAATTTCCAGGTCAATGAAGGTATAATTACAATGGTGTTTGGGGTTAATCTTATCCTGAGCGAGACTTAGACCACATTGGTGTATCTCAAATAATTTTTAAGGAATCGGAATAAATTAGGATTGGATCAAGATCGCTATAAAAAGTTTTATAAGAAACTTTTTTACTATTAATTATTTAATNCAGGGGAGGTTTATGTTGGGGGTTTCCTCCTAAGAGGCGAATTTTAGGCGAATGCCTGGAATTATTATCAAAATAATGTTTATGATATATTCCCCTCCAACGTTACCACCTGGGCAGACGGGGCAAATTAAAACGTAATTACTAATAAATAAATAAAGAAATAGTAAGCATGATGGAACTAATTAAGTATTTGTTGAGCCTAGAACTGTTTTATTCGTGGAAAGATATTCATCACCACTAACTTCGCCTTCACTCTTTTCACTATTCGACTCGTTTTTTGGTGGAAAAAATCGTCACGAAAAATGAATCTTACACACAACTTCAGGAGCTATTGGCTCTTCATTTACTTTTTGCTAAGTCAGATTTTATTTTACATCGAATATATGCCTCCAGTACATCAAATCATAACTATATTAATTAGGGGAGGGAACTAATTCGACCTCAACTCAAACTATTCTTTTTACATCCATATACCATTCTCATTACAGAAGTAAGCAAAATGGATTAAAAACAAAAAATTCACAATAAACATTTTCGAAGGTAATTAATGTGATCCGAGAGAAATATCAGCTATTGACGGAAAATGGATAAGCGTTCATGGCTTGAATAAAATAACTGACCCAATTTTCTTTGAAGAGGAAAATACCAATAAAATTTTTTAGCTGTCGAATAAGAAAAGGTTTAATTATTTTATGTTTTGCATTGCTTTGGATTAATCTTCTAGCATTGATGAACATGTTTTACCTGTTACATAGCAACTGTAAAATCAATATCAAAAATGTGGCCATCGAAGTCATAAAGGTACATATTTTGTTTTGCGATGAATTACGAGAGAAACCTTGTTATTAAGTTTTTATACCCGCCGTTTAAAGAGGTTTTCCGTCAAAAATATACTTTTATGAGTTTCTTTCTTAACTCTCTGAATTTTTCTCTTCTTTGTATGTCACCTTACCATTTGCACGGTAAGTTTAACCCACACTAAATCTCTTTGGGTTATTTCTGTTCTTCCTTCCCGTGATATCCAAACATCACGTCCCTAAGCCAAACTCACCATACCTAGAATCTCAAAATCATTCCGGCGATTTTATCTCCAAGCAGACATTTTTGTATTATTGGTTGATGTAAAATGTAGAATATCCTCTGCAATATCCAAAAAAGTTATATGAATTCCCTCAAATTTGCATAGTTGGTTCTATTGCATCCATGTGCCATGAAGATCACTTCCTCTATGGCTGTATAGGTTTTGATGCGATCACACAGGGTACTTGTGACGATATTTAAAAAAATAAAATCTTCATACGAATACTGTAATTATGAGACTGTGAACATTCCACCACAATTTGCGAAGACATTCTTTTAGCTTTAAAAGTTCGTGATGTAAAAAAACATCTTGGAGTGCTAATAATTTTGGCTTTTAAACATGGCTACTTATATATAAAAGGGAAAGGATAAAAATATACCCGATGCGCGACGAGCTCATAACAAAAACTTTGTAGAGTAAAAGGTGTTGACGAATTGTACTAATTTACCAGTTCCTCTAATATTGGCATGGAACTTGACATAATGACAGATGCATGAGTATACATAAATACAAGAAATTACTTTGGATTCTTATACTTCCATCTTTGAGAAACCATTGTTGAGTAAATAATCTGGAAGAACACGTTTTCTATAGTCTGCATACTTTCCCTTCCACAAAGTTACGTCCGATCACGTGTTCTATACTCCTATGTACAGACATTACAAGTGTGTCCAACGATGGGGAGACTTCAGGTTATGTAAACATTTTATGTGACTTGAATTATTTCTTTCTGCTCCAATCAATAGCAGTTTTCTGAAAAGAATACTTGATATCTTCCATGGTATTTTTAAACATTTGAAGAATGCGTTAGATACTATTCCGTAGGAATACTGTACACACTAATTATCAATATATAGTTACTCTGCATTTTTAGAACTTGTATCCTCATGTGAAACGGCATCTATTCTTTCGAGCAGACCAAAGTTTTATTTCTTCTGAGTCTGATGGCATGTTATTAGTTCAAGAAGGTTGAACGTAATACTATGAAAAAAAAACCCTGACACGAAGATAGATAACTCCCTAGAAGTTTTGTGTGGGAGATTTATGAGTTTAATGAGCAAACTACTGGTGAACATCCGTAGGCGTAGGAGAGACTATTCCCGGATATCATGTTATCACGAAGGAAACTCATATATTTTTTAGCACGAGGAAAAATAAAAGATTCGTAAGGTGTGTTCTTCGAAATCCATTCACATCTTTGTAGCAAAATTAATTAGCGATAAATATAGTGATCATGCCTGGATATCTGATTGAGTTTTAGTTAAACATTACAAAAATATGGTGTTTAATTCATCAAAATACTTTTCAAAAAAATTCATTATGCACCGTCTTCATTGAAAAATAATGAACCATCAATTGAATACCTATCTCAAATGATGGGGAGATAAATTTAAAGTTAAGCTGAATAAACGTCCTAGTGTATCAATTGCTTCTCTGATAGCCATGCGAGAAATGGTAAGACGATAAATTTACTTTATGTATATTGAATAATGTCTTGATTTTATGTCAATAATGGATAAGTAAATTATCTATCAACGGATACTTTTCTAAGAGGTCTTCTATGAGCCCTGTTTCTCAGAAGTACTACGTTAGTATACAAATATGGACTATCCATAAAAGTGTTTCATAATTAGTTATCGCAAGTAAACTTTCGCGTTTCTATCGAAAAATATGAATTTGAGAAAATTCTAAATAAATGCATCAACACGGATGATGAAAAACTGAACTAAATAAGGATATATGGTTTATTTGTACACATATTTGTGGTATAATTGAGGATCATATTTTATCATATTTGTTTATTTAATGTTTTGCTTTAAAATATATTATTAGAGTCGNGCTTGGGGCCTAAATCCAACGTCGGATTGAAAATGTCTGATGATGATGTCGAAATAATGTTATCATTTACTTTGTCATGCTATTAATAATAATAATGTTATCACTTACTTTGTCATGCTATTAATTGCAAAGCGAGCAGTACTTTTTATGCTAAAATAAGATCGTAGCTTTCCTTTTTACGAAAGTTATCGTAGCGTATTCCATTCCATAATAAATGGAAAAATATTAATTACCTACTGCCTTAAGTTAAAAATAATAACGGTTTTATTAAA
The DNA here is from genome assembly GCA_000376725.2 of Ladona fulva. Classification (NCBI taxonomy): domain Eukaryota; kingdom Metazoa; phylum Arthropoda; class Insecta; order Odonata; family Libellulidae; genus Ladona; species Ladona fulva. Next base: position 655,197 of record KZ308224.1, read on the forward strand.
ACATATCCAGCGAAGTAAAAATTCTCCTGAAGTCATCTTATCATTTTAAATTAAATTCTATGATCAAAAAGGTGCTTTGAATAACACAAATAATACATACCTAATATATTTCTGTCTTATACTTTGAAAAAAAAACAATTATTTTTGGACTGAAAATTGCTGGAGGAACAGTGTAATTTTCAGAGATTAAAAACAACAGAATTATTCATGAAACATGGACGAAAAGTTTCTGCAAACATCTCGAGTGAGACGCAAAAAAATAATTCTATGAATTGCAATTTTGTAAAGATATTTTCTGAAGATCCTTTACCATAGCAATCCTGAAGGGCAATAAGTAATCAATTGTTTATCTGATATGTGTGCAAATGCTACGAGAAGGATAAAGTTTAACCGAAAACGGAATAAAAGAACTTTGAGACCAATCTTAAATGTATAAATCTTTTCAGCCTCCACCTGCGAGTCATAAATCTATCGATTGAGACGCTGTGGTTACTTCTTAATCTATACATTTCTGCTATAAATTCCCAACTCACGAATAGCAGAAACACCCTGGAAAATTCCTACTTAGGATGTTTTTTTTTCTCGGCAACCCACTAAAATTCTAACTTTACTTTAGTAAACGTACATATTTTTTAATCTCATCCTGCCCTTCTCACTGCCCCTTCCACCCAAAGCAACACTCCTTATCCTTCCTAACTCATTATTCATACCTCACCTCTTCCATTTCGTTGCAAACCCTTTGCTAATCACTTTGCAAAGTATTCTTCCCTTCCTTCCACCCAACAACCCTTCTCCTTTCTCTTTTGCCCATAAAAGCTACCTTCCTTCCTTTTTTCTCGGCTCGAAGACTGTTATCACTAGCCCGAACTAGTCACCGGCGTAGCATATAGTGTGGATTAGTAAATGTTATATATCAATTTTTTTTAAATCTGGGTTTATTCAACAAATTGTAGTTGAATACCTAGCGTCTGAGCGCCGTGAATGCAGGCAACCAAATGACAGAGCACGTATAACAGGCTGCATAAGATAACTTTCTTCAGGAGGTAACATTTAAGTCTAAGATAGCAGGATTGCTCCATGTTTGATATCCATTAGGCAGCATTTGATAGTGTAAAGACTTATTAGGTCGTAGAATATGTTTCGTAGCTTAGTTAGTTAAAATTTTACAAAAACTTTCAACGTCACTAGTTCAATAGCTTCATGATATTTAAAGAGATAGAAATGTATCTTTTTCTGGGAAGATTACAGTTCAGTTGGCCTTTTCCCACTCCGTTTAACAAGCTTTAGGATAGGCAGATGGGAGTATCATTTAGAAAGAAAGTCTCTACGCTGAGAACTGAATGGATGAGTGGACCCTACGCAACTCACCGGGCGCAGTTTCGAAAACCCTGGTTTATACTGAATAACTTAAAAAAAATCCTTCGATCGTTCCCCTCAGAAAAATTATTGGCCAAAGAATGTTCAAGTCCCAAAAAGACTTATTTTTACTTTAATTTAATTTGTATTCAAGTGTTTAAATTTAATTAAGACGCACAATCACATATTCTGAGACCAGGGTTGTAAGCGAACATTTGGATACTCCTAGCTTTCAACGGTGACAAATTGATTTCGTGACATACGTCACGCCATTGTTTACATAAAAGTTATCTTCTAGTCGGACCCATAAATGCGATCAAATCAATGCTTGAACAGAAACATTTCCACCCTTTGCGGACCTCTAGCCATTGTTTCGCGGAACAAATAAAAACGGCTCACCACAGTGACGAATTGGCACATAAAACATTTCAAAGCAAAATCGGCATGGAGACGGGGCGCGGGAGATGTTCCACTGAAAATAATTAAAATACGCGGGTCAGGAAAAAGAAAACTCTCAAAAAAGTAGAGTATGTGACAGTGATGAGAAGAGAAAATACTTGACGTCTGCACATTATCAGCACATCTCCCGACGCAGTGGCGCAAAACGGAGCAACAAAATGAGACAAAAAAAAACGCACTGCTATACAAACAAACAAAAGCCGGCCCTCAAAGCGGCTTCGAGGGTATATATATCAAGGACAAAAATAAAACTAAACGAATTATATCATTAAAGCTGTCACGAACACATTCTATCCTCGCCGCGCTCCGGAGCTTTCAACAAAGAACGGCAACGCGTCCGAATGACAGGAAAGTCTTTTGTGCCGTAGGCGAGCGGAAAAAGAAGGAAAACAAACGAACAAATGAATAAAACGAGGAGCGTCATCAGAGATGGAGGGAAATCAAAGGGGACGAAAAGGAATTGCATCGGGGAACTCGCAAGATTGGGCATGCGGCGGGGAAAAAATGTTTTCCAAGCCCTCATGCTCGCATCCGTGCCCTACTGGTCCAAACGATGCGGGAAGTGGGGTCAGAGGTCAACGGAAACGGAATAAAATGTTCTCTCCTTGCTCTAGAAGTCCGATAGAAAAACAAAGAATACGAAATGAGAAATCTGTTCTTGAGAGTTCACTTAGAGCTTAGCTGATTTTTCTTAGTTCGAGGAAATATCTTTTTTCATATTTTGTCATCTTGTTCCGTTATCTTATTCCTAATTACATAAAAGCTTAGTTTCGTTGGTATTACTCTGGCTATGGATGTACGTGAAAAGTCTTGTACAATTATGGTGAAGAGAAAAGGGACCATATGAAGTAAATGTTGCCATTTTCATATATAATTCACATATAAGTATGCTTATCCATAATAGCCGGGCTATGACCGAGTAAGACATTTTGCACAGGTTGTCAAGGTAAAAGGACCGATAATTTTGTCAGACTTTCATTGGAGGTTTAAAAAATATTTTTTCAAGTAAATTAGAAAATTTCACCATCATATTTTCAATGTAAGTAATGTTCAATTGCAGTAATGTTACTTAAGCCACAACTTAGCTCGTGTAAAAAAATTGAAATTTTAAAGTGATTGTAATAAGTATTGTGCGTTTATGATTGTATTTTGTATTATTATGTATGTTATTTGAAATTTCATATTTTTGAATTCTTCATTTCACAAAATATGGGACGAAGAATTTTCCATCTTACTCGATGAACAATATTGTGGATTTTCAGTGGCTGGGATGCACGCTAGTACATCTACATCTATTTATCCCCGTACACATATATCCTGCCAGTCATCTGTCGGAGGGTGGCTCAAGGACGCAGTTCTAACTTTTTATCTGATCTCTTAATTTCATATTGTTCACGGAAATATACATTTTGAAAATGAATAATTCTAAAGATTATTTCCTTGATTTCTCATGCAGTATCAGATCGGCCAATGGACCTATGAGGATGCATAATGCCTGCAATATCTTCCATGAATCTACTATCTGAAATCTTTTTATTCATGTTTGGATTTGCCGACAGTAACATAGGGGTAAAAGTATTGCTGAGACAACCGTTTGGACCTCTAGAAAATAATAATACTATAAAAACTATGCCTCTGCGATTTGGATAGCGTGTAGTTACTATGATCTTAAGAATGAACGAGTACTTAATTAACTGACTGGAGCATAATTGCATGAATTATTATTTAATTTATTATATATGAAATAGATTACAGTATGTAGTGTAAAATTAATATTTGAATTTCATAAATTCCAAATTTCATAAATTAATGAAATGTTGCTTTGATTCACGTGCTGATGTACAAGTCGTAACAGCAGCAGTGCCGTTAAAAGTGCTTAGATAGCTAAGGTCACTCCACACGCTAACCTTCACCGAAAATCGAATTCAGGACTGCTTTTACCGAAGTCGAACGCGTTACCCACTCTCCGAAGGCTTATTATGAATTAGGGTCGAATATTACATATGCCATAGTAAACCAATATGACCTGTCCAACAAGAAAGTGTTCAGTAGCACGATATATCTCTCCAGTGGAAGCATTAATAGAATTCGAGAAATGATCAGTGAAACGAACACAGAATCCTTCCACGTGACGGTTACTACGCAAAAACAGATAACATACACATCTAATGTATGTAATTAATTGTTTTTTTATTTTCTTACTTATGATGATCTCTAAGCATTGATATGAGAACATGCACTGCATACCTCAGAGTTGGCACTCCTGTACAGTGATTATAACCTTTTATATGTCTAATGTATTTCTGTTGCTTGTTTAAGAATGCTGGAAGAAATTTCTATCTTAGAAAAGGATTAATGACAAAAAAGTTTCCGTTTTATGATTTTATATTATTTGAATGGATAGCATTCAATACGGTATCACGAAGATTTATTCTTGCATATTGTTGGGAAATGAAGTTATGGGTCACCAACAAAGGACATTTCAATAAATATACTTATATTTCCATTACGAGTATTGGAAAGGCTAAAAAACCAAAAAAAAGAAGGTAATGCAAGCGGATGGCATTTCGTTTCACAATCCCAGAAATGATTCCAGCTGCCACCCTTATACTCTCAAACCGTCTTCGCGAAAACGTATGCATCGGAGAGAAGGTTATTTCGAATGGAGATTGCACAAAGAAGTGGCAGACTCAAGTTAAGATATGGCACAAAGTAGAAGGGATAAAGCTTGCACTTCTAATGCTATATCTTCGAGAGGAAAAGATATTTTTCATTTCTTGGAAGAGAAAAGAGAATTTGCGAAAATAATGAATCAAGGAGCTTGGAAATAATAAAGGAATTTAAGAAACTGGAATCAATATCACGAAATGAACCTAACCTTAACTTTTCAGATCTCAATCTTGGATTCAGTTCGTTACTAATGGCTTACTGAACGCTCATTATGACATTTATACTTCTAGTTCGTGATATTTCTCTACGATAATAAGGATGTTTCTGGGAAATCCTACTCGTGACGTGGAATTATCATATCTATTTACATCTCTGTTATCCTAATACACATTTTTCTTACAATACTTAAACATAATTGGTATTTTTATTAGTATAAAGTCTTTTGTGCCGTAGGCGAGCGGAAAAAGAAGGAAAACAAACGAACAAATGAATAAAACGAGGAGCGTCATCAGAGATGGAGGGAAATCAAAGGGGACGAAAAGGAATTGCATCGGGGAACTCGCAAGATTGGGCATGCGGCGGGGAAAAAATGTTTTCCAAGCCCTCATGCTCGCATCCGTGCCCTACTGGTCCAAACGATGCGGGAAGTGGGGTCAGAGGTCAACGGAAACGGAATAAAATGTTCTCTCCTTGCTCTAGAAGTCCGATAGAAAAACAAAGAATACGAAATGAGAAATCTGTTCTTGAGAGTTCACTTAGAGCTTAGCTGATTTTTCTTAGTTCGAGGAAATATCTTTTTTCATATTTTGTCATCTTGTTCCGTTATCTTATTCCTAATTACATAAAAGCTTAGTTTCGTTGGTATTACTCTGGCTATGGATGTACGTGAAAAGTCTTGTACAATTATGGTGAAGAGAAAAGGGACCATATGAAGTAAATATTGCCATTTTCATATATAATTCACATATAAGTATGCTTATCCATAATAGCCGGGCTATGACCGAGTAAGACATTTTACACAGGTTGTCAAGGTAAAAGGACCGATAATTTTGTCAGACTTTCATTGGAGGTTTAAAAAATATTTTTTCAAGTAAATTAGAAAATTTCACCATCATATTTTCAATGTAAGTAATGTTCAATTGCAGTAATGTTACTTAAGCCACAACTTAGCTCGTGTAAAAAAATTGAAATTTTAAAGTGATTGTAATAAGTATTGTGCGTCTATGATTGTATTTTGTATTATTATGTATGTTATTTGAAATTTCATATTTTTGAATTCTTCATTTCACAAAATATGGGACGAAGAATTTTCCATCTTACTCGATGAACAATATTGTGGATTTTCAGTGGCTGGGATGCACGCTAGTACATCTACATCTATTTATCCCCGTACACATATATCCTGCCAGTCATCTGTCGGAGGGTGGCTCAAGGACGCAGTTCTAACTTTTTATCTGATCTCTTAATTTCATATTGTTCACGGAAATATACATTTTGAAAATGAATAATTCTAAAGATTATTTCCTTGATTTCTCATGCAGTATCAGATCGGCCAATGGACCTATGAGGATGCATAATGCCTGCAATATCTTCCATGAATCTACTATCTGAAATCTTTTTATTCATGTTTGGATTTGCCGACAGTAACATAGGGGTAAAAGTATTGCTGAGACAACCGTTTGGACCTCTAGAAAATAATAATACTATAAAAACTATGCCTCTGCGATTTGGATAGCGTGTAGTTACTATGATCTTAAGAATGAACGAGTACTTAATTAACTGACTGGAGCATAATTGCATGAATTATTATTTAATTTATTATATATGAAATAGATTACAGTATGTAGTGTAAAATTAATATTTGAATTTCATAAATTCCAAATTTCATAAATTAATGAAATGTTGCTTTGATTCACGTGCTGATGTACAAGTCGTAACAGCAGCAGTGCCGTTAAAAGTGCTTAGATAGCTAAGGTCACTCCACACGCTAACCTTCACCGAAAATCGAATTCAGGACTGCTTTTACCGAAGTCGAACGCGTTACCCACTCTCCGAAGGCTTATTATGAATTAGGGTCGAATATTACATATGCCATAGTAAACCAATATGACCTGTCCAACAAGAAAGTGTTCAGTAGCACGATATATCTCTCCAGTGGAAGCATTAATAGAATTCGAGAAATGATCAGTGAAACGAACACAGAATCCTTCCACGTGACGGTTACTACGCAAAAACAGATAACATACACATCTAATGTATGTAATTAATTGTTTTTTTATTTTCTTACTTATGATGATCTCTAAGCATTGATATGAGAACATGCACTGCATACCTCAGAGTTGGCACTCCTGTACAGTGATTATAACCTTTTATATGTCTAATGTATTTCTGTTGCTTGTTTAAGAATGCTGGAAGAAATTTCTATCTTAGAAAAGGATTAATGACAAAAAAGTTTCCGTTTTATGATTTTATATTATTTGAATGGATAGCATTCAATACGGTATCACGAAGATTTATTCTTGCATATTGTTGGGAAATGAAGTTATGGGTCACCAACAAAGGACATTTCAATAAATATACTTATATTTCCATTACGAGTATTGGAAAGGCTAAAAAACCAAAAAAAAGAAGGTAATGCAAGCGGATGGCATTTCGTTTCACAATCCCAGAAATGATTCCAGCTGCCACCCTTATACTCTCAAACCGTCTTCGCGAAAACGTATGCATCGGAGAGAAGGTTATTTCGAATGGAGATTGCACAAAGAAGTGGCAGACTCAAGTTAAGATATGGCACAAAGTAGAAGGGATAAAGCTTGCACTTCTAATGCTATATCTTCGAGAGGAAAAGCTATTTTTCATTTCTTGGAAGAGAAAAGAGAATTTGCGAAAATAATGAATCAAGGAGCTTGTAAATAATAAAGGAATTTGAGAAACTGGAATCAATATCACGAAATGAACCTAACCTTAACTTTTCAGATCTCAATCTTGGATTCAGTTCGTTACTAATGGCTTACTGAACGCTCATTATGACATTTATACTTCTAGCTCGTGATATTTCTCTACGATAATAAGGATGTTTCTGGGAAATCCTACTCGTGACGTGGAATTATCATATCTATTTACATCTCTGTTATCCTAATACACATTTTTCTTACAATACTTAAACATAATTGG
>KZ308224.1:669120-695625 GCA_000376725.2 Ladona fulva
CACACACACACACACACACACACACACATACATATATATATTCCATAAAGTAATAGTAATAGAAACATATATATAGTAAAATAAAGATACATAGAGTCTCAAAATAAGCCGTAAGCCACCCCAAATCTTACAACTAAAATAAATTACATCATAAGAATTGTAAAATTTCATAATAATGATGGTAGTTAAATTATAAACGAACAAATAATTATTTCACAAATTATAAAAATCTACGATTTCATAGAAGACGGGTAAGAGTGTTCTAGAGCAAGATGGTGCGCACCCAGGAAAAATCCCAAAGAAGAATGGCTTGAAAAAAGTCTGATGGGACGGGGAATCGAACCCGGGTCTCCGAAATGCCGGTCAGGTGCTCTATCGTTGAGGTAACCTGGAAGAACAAATTTCCGAGCCACTCGGGAGAATTTTTAGGCAACGGTGTGACTCGGAAAAATCTTCTGCATAGATAGCTCAACGGACAGAGCACCCGACCGGCAATTGGGAGACCCAGGTTCAATTCCCGGTTCCTTCAGAATTTTTTCAAGGCCATCCTTCCTTGGGAATCTTCAAACTCAGTTATATGTGAAATTAATGAGATTTGAGTAAGCCATCTGTTAAGTTTCTAATGAACTGAATGTTAAGAAAAGCGTTGTTTGGGAAACTATATCACTTTACATAACGGATTCAACTTTATAAAATGCTATTAGTTTTCTTGGACCGAATTATTAAGCGAAATAAAACATAAATAATGTCTAAGTTGTTTATATGAAAATCATGATTTCATAAAGTATTCATAAATCACGGACTATCTCATTGATACTTATTTACATGTCATACGATTTTTATGTTATTTGGCAGAGAATTATGGCTATGCAAGTTGAAAAATTATTTTGTAGATAGCCTTAAAATTTTAGTTAGTAATTAAAAGCAAGCGATACTCTAGGAGTTTGATTGAAATGCGCATCTTATACAACATAAAATGCGCCGGATATCTGATTTTAATTTATTTATGATTTGTTTTGGATTTTAAGGTAAAGAAGTAAACATTGGAACAGGCAAGGAAAAGTGTGCGACATTTGTTCAAAAATGTATTTCACAAATATTAATAGAATGTTCTCATTAATACACTTGGTAATCATAAGTATACGATTGATTGTCAAAATTGCACATCATAGTAAGATTGCTGACGTAGCTTAAAGATAACATATTATCATAATTAAATGATCTCTGGTAGCCAATTGGGTAGCACGTTTGCCCTAGTTGGAAGTAGTCCCGAGTTTAATTCCCAGTGGGAGCCTACTTTAACCACCATAAACTGAGAAATTTGAAATAAAATGTTTCGGGTTCCATCTGAAGATTTTAATAGGTCGTCACGGGACTCAAATCGCTGACCACGTATCACCCAACGTAAATGCCACCTGGCTTGGCCATGTCACTAAAGGAGGCCACGCCAAAGACTTTGTCAACTAAAAATTTCCTGCTTATAAAAAGAATAGCGTTACGAATTCAAAACAGCCGTTACATTAATGGGTTTTGTTATACTGACATAATACCTGCTGAAAAACTTGATCAAACAAATGAAACCGTGGGATTCTTTCAAATTTTCAAGCCTTATCTGAAAACAGAGATATGCCTGAAAACATCATATGGATCAAATCTTATACTAGCTACTGACCCTTATGTCCGATTAAACTCTGTATTATTATGTAAACGATTGATTAAAAAAATTCCATGTCCAAAAACATTCTCCAAGTTAATCCATTCCAAAAGTTTATTTGAGTTGAGACAATTAAATTTCCTGAATTACAAGGAAATGCAATCAAGGTAGATACTAAATATTTCGCTATTACGAAAGAATCTGAACCGTTTCCTGCAATAGTCGTGCAGAAGCCAGTTTAGTGATGGCGATAAGAGGAAGCTCAACCGCTTAATACCGCCGGTGCAACGACGCTTGTATCTTGACTCAAATTCTCCCAGACTAACGGAATAATCCCCATAACATACAACACGTGCTTAACTTTCAGGGGGAGAGCGAAACAAGCCGGAAATCGAATCGCTAGAAATCGCCTATCACCAGCGCCACGGAGATGATAGAATCATAAAGACAAGCATAAACTTGAAGCTCCTCCAAACTTGAGAGCGTTCCCTAACGGTAAACCCTCTTTCGACCATTTTCTTCCCATTTCCCTTCGACCCACATGCGACCCCAGATACCTCGTCCTCGCCTCTTCCTTTTCAGAATCATTCTCGCGTCGTCACGGCTGTCGCACTCGTTGCCCGCGAACCTGGTAACAACGGAGGAAAGAAAATGAATCCCCAAGCCGAGTAATGCTTCGGCTCCCCGCCGCGCGACTGTTCGAGGGCGCCACATTGCCCTCCATTCCTTTTTCCATTACGTGGAAAAACCTGCGTAACTCAGCAAACCTCAACTCTATCCCTTTATCACTAGCGAGCTAGGCGCGGAGAAAAATATTTCACTCGTTCCTCCATACGGATCTCCTTCCATCTTTCGTCATGCTTCTTTTCTCTCGCATATCGCATTCTCGCGGTTGTCTTCGAATATTCGCGGTTGACGCACCGAAAGACTCAGGATGAAAAATTGCCCGCAGTTTTAGCCCATTTTGGGCGCCATAGAGTGTCGTTCCTATTGCGCTTTTGGAATAAATCGCCCCGGACGGAAGGGGTTTCCTATCCTACGTGCAGCTGTCGTCTACTTGTCTAAGCATTCAAACACCTTTAACAATTTTCAATTTTGTGCCCCAAGGCCAAATCTAACGTAATGCATTAGTACACATTAATTGCTTTGCCACTTCACAATACAACCTACATTTTCCGATCATTGCGAAAATTCTCCGCTCAAGACAAATTTTCATAGATTTTCTTTTATGCTCTACGATTCATACATTATTTAAATTAAACATTTTTTAGGTTCACTAGTATAATATATTTCATCTTCGTGTGGTAGTTATACTCTTAGGTTCACGAATGCGCATGTTAAAATGAATATTGAAAAGATAGGAAAAGTGCAACGGAAAGCTTCTAGTTATATATTACGGAGATATAGGAGAGAAGAAATTGTTACGGAGACCTTTGGTTGAGAATAGTTAGAAAAAAAGGTGAAGGGTATCACAACTGGTAGGCATCATTTCAGGTTAGAAACAGAGGTAAGTCATCGATGGAGTCGAAAAGCTGAATAGGAATACCTAATCATTATGCGCGATGATATCATAACCAGAGATTAAAGCTGGGGAAGTGAAGTACCGATATATTTCAAATAGAGAAGCTTAAATGTCTATTAGTAGAGAGTTAAACGATTGTAACGTGTTGCCTGAAGGGATTTTCCTATCTTTATCGAAAAGGAGTTAATATAGATAGGTCGATCTTCACTGTAAAATAGTAAAGTAACTAAAATTTAAAAATCAATGATAACAAGTTGGTAGATTGATTCACCACTTAGCGATAAAACTTACCTAATCTAACCGAATATATGTAATTATATTATAACTATGGCATATCTCCGGAAGTAACTGCAGTAGAGAAGTTAACTGAGGGAAACTAAGGTGAGTTAAGACATTTGTATGCAGCTATATCTATGTATGTTAAAATTAAATGCATTTATTATTTATATGTATATAGATAAGTGGTGTGTTTAACTGTTCCAAGGTATACTACTTCTTACTACCAAAGATATAATTCTTTTCATGTTGAAAGAACTGTAGAGTACGTGTGAATTTACAGTATGGATTGGTTGCAATTTTTCCTTTTTCCTGACGATAGTTAAATTGCGGCTAAATATGAATAAATAGGTAACCTGCCATCAGATCCTGCAATGTCAAATTTATCAAGTTACCAAGTAAGTATAACTCAACAGCTTTGGAATAGCATGACATTTCCGACCTGAAAAGATTTTCAGAATAATTCAACAATGTATATATCAAAGGTAAGATACAAAATCCAAATATACGCAGAAAATATAAGCTAGCTACCTCCTCAACAGCGAGGGCCGGGAGTTCTGGATATTTTATAAATATCGCGTTAAGCACATCCCACTTCTGCGTCAGTCCTTCCTCTAGCCGTCGTGAAATTCTTTTACCCACATTTTCCGAAAATTCTCATTACCTCATCTGCCGTTATAAGCCTCTTTCTTCCGCTCTTTCTTCCCTTCATTACTTTTCCCAAAGCCCAGTAGTCTCGGATCCACACCCTTGAGAGTTTTCAAAACTCGCGAAGTCATGAGCTTCTAAACTAACCCTCCCGGGGGAGAGTTTGAGAGGACTCGGAAGGGGAAATTACGGCAGAGAGAGAGTTCTCGCTAATCGTCGAAGCTAAGTATTTTTTCGTTATTATTTTATTAAAGGCGTGTGAGCCATTAATTTCAATAAGACCAGTCAAACTTTCTCCGGACAGAATGTTTCGTAAAACTGCTAGCCATCTCCTTGCAAGATGCGTTTTATGAAACGAGAATAAATAGCCTCTTTCCTATTAAAGTTTTTGAATAAATTCGTTTCCCTACGAGAGGCAGCAATGAAGGGATTGGAAGGGAAACATTTTTTATGAAATGGATTTTACATTTTTCTCTCGTTTTCGCCTGGATTTGAGAAACGAAGCGTTTTGACTGAATATCTTAACCTGATAGAAAAATTAAGAAATGTCTCTTTTCCCGGAACTCAAGACGAATGAAACCCAAGGAAGAACAGATGAGAAAATTGCGACATGACTGGGACTCAAACCCAGATCTTCCACTTTTGCGGCATGTATTCGAACCAATAAACCACCATGCCGCGTCATTTGGTTATTAGAATACCAGGGTTTGAGTCCCATTCATATCACTACTTTTCACATACTTATATCTTTTAGCAAAAGCAAAAACAATGAGTTTCCCCTTAAATTCATGTTTGAAATTTTTTGAGCTAAAAAAAAAGCTTCAGATTCACGTTTCCTGGATGCACTAAGGTGAATACATAAATCATTAAGACTTTTAAAATTACACATACTTGAACACTGGAAATATAAAAAATAAATGCTTATTTTCAGAACTTCGTTGATTGAGAACATAACGTTGTAATAGAATTTTATAGTCATGCATCAGCTATTATCAATTCTGTTGAAATTTACAAAACTCTAATTTCGTCGGATACTTTCCTTACAAAACTTTGTCCTATAATAAAGTACATACATTTTGCATTTCCTTACGATAGAAGTATATTTGTATCATAACGGAATATGTCTTCCTTACCTTCATGTATTGGCAGTGCATTACGCGTATACAGTGATTCTACAAAAGAAACGGGAGATTCTGCCCAGTGGCACCTGTAATCTCCTGCTTTGATTGTCTTAACATTACTCTTTATAACTGAGTTACTGGGAAATAAAACAAAATACTTATGTTTTAAATATCGAAGGATAAAATTCTCGGAAATCCTCACCTTTTCACATGTAAAATGTTTACCATTGTCGAAGAAAAAGCTGAATTAGAAAAATATATTGTTTTGCAACTACTGATACATCCAACATGAGTCCCTTTTAGTACTAAATAAAAAAATTGTGGTTATTAAATATAACAGATGAAAATATTCGACAACATTTTCTGGTATTATAAGGGCCGATAAATATGAATGCAGTAATATTTATAGCAGGTATTTTTGTGCTTAATTGTAAAAAAATACCTTGTCAAGTCCCGTTCTTTGTAATTTAAAAACAAAATATTTTGACACAAAAATCCTCACTATAATATGAAATATGCATGATAGAATCACGGAGAAATTATCACATAAAGAGCATACCCTGATCGTAATTTCATTCAGCTGTTAGTAAGAAACTTTTAGAAACCTTAGTTTCAAATGGAGTTAAATCCGTGGTAAATGCGTACATTAGTTTGCAAGCTATTTCACAAGTTTTAATCACTAAGTAAATTTATATACAATTTTATTCCTTATATATTATAGGAGTCCTCCTGTGCTTCATAATTTGAAATACTTGTTACTGATAAGGCTGTTTTTCGAATAATTTATGAAATTATGGTGCTACCGGACTTTATTAACTTTTAAAGATTAAGTTGAGGAAACTTCGGAAGAGCAAATATAATTTTATTATTTGTAAGCCTCTCGAAGGGTAGGCTAAAATAAAGTATGGATTAATTTTCCTTCGGTTGTTTTTCTATGTTTAAAGAGGCGCAAACGCGGGACGTAATTAAATACATGATTTAATTTCCGATGGCGAAACGCTTTCGAAAACAAGCATTTAATATCACAAAAGATTCAGCGTCCCATCCCAGACACTACCTACTCTTGATTTGAAATATCAAAAACGTACTCCAAATAAATTTCATCGCCCCTATAATAATATCAGATTTGCAATAAGAGATTTGGTTCTCAGTAATCCTATTATTTCAAATGAAAATAATTTCGTTTCAAATATTACTTTATTTGTACACTTGTTTCTCCCAATTAAACATAACATTTTTTATCTAACATTTATTGTTCTCAGGTAAGTTCGTTTTTTAGTCAAGTGTGCTTAAAGTTTGATGTTTTGAACGATATTTTATTGTTGATACAATAATCCTCAAAAAGAAAATATCTAATTAAGTCCATATATATTTTTTACGAGCAATAACGCATTTTATGCTAATTAAATACAATTTACATCCATTTATTCGGCTATCTACTAGCAAACATATTAAAACGCTCCATTACAGTGAACTTTTTACTATACCACAGAAAAACGATCTACACACGACCATGGTTTGTAGCATGGCTGCATCATAAGGTGACAAAATGGAAACATGACACTGAATATATACAAAGCCAAATGTAGAATCAGCAAATGAGCTGCCGTATTCGAGTTATTTTAGCTTTATAAATCCGAATCTCTGCACAAATGCCACGAGTAGTGACATTTTTTTAAGGCACGACTTTCTGGTAGGTAATTGATAACAGAGTAAACAAGCTTTTACTTTTAATTGTTCCATAAAAGATAAAGGAAAAATTTAATTTTATCCATCGACAACCATGGGTAGAGTATCTTGCATAAGGAAACATAAACACATTCTGATTTCCAGAAATAAAATACATTTGAAAAAGGGATTTTTAATGAAGAATGAGGATAAAAATGGTTCAGATTCAATCGGAAACAGTTTTAAACCCTCATATTCGTAATGTCGCAGTCGAGACACTTTATTTCATTTATGGATAGAACTGTAAAAAGTAAAGCCAATGAATAAAACTATGCAAAATATTTTTTTCCGCCTTCTGTAGTCAGAGCTTCTTAGTTCTGTACCATCCACGTTAACATAAACGACAAAAATCCCAGACATTGCAACGCTTAATTATTTCGACTATTTTATTCCTAAATTTTACATCTTATGCATAAGAAAAAGCCGTGTGAATGTTACCTATCATTATTTTCAAATTCATTGTAAATATCCATATGTTTTTTCTCTTCCTCAGTTTTCACTTTAATATTTAATAAGAGCTTTATGTAGTTTGAAAATCTTCGATATCAAAGAAATTTTGACTCAAAATTCTGTTGAAACTTGGCATAAGAAGTTAAGAGTTACCATATTTCCTATTTCAGTTCTTTCTTCATTTCCAGAAAGTCTCTCCATTAAACAACTCCATCCTCGCTTCCATCCTTACTGTTCCTGGAACACTTCTTGGATAATCTGCACCTCATTTCAAAAGGTTAATCATCATTTATCTACGCCTTGGAAGATTATCATCTTTCTTATATCTTTCTCCCTTTCCATGAAGTTTTCCAATTATCTAAAATTTCCTCCTTCTTTCTTCCCGTAAGAGAAAACTGCTTCGTTCCTTGATCATCGATTCCATGTCTCGAGAAAGAACAAAGAATTAACAATTTTCGTTGAAAAATATTGTAGCGTTAACGATAGCGAAACGAACTGTAAATGATTCCAAATGTTACTTTTCCCTCGGCAGAAATGTTAAAGTCATAATGAACGGATCTTGAAAGTTCATATTCCATATGAATTCACACTCGATCTGATAAATACATTCGGAAGGTAGGAAAGCAGTATTGGCTGGCATATTCCTTTTGCTCAAGAACTCGCAAATTTAGAACGTAGTGAAGGGTAACAAAGAAGTATGTTCGGATCGCTAGACATAACCAGAAAAAAAATTATCACTCAGAAAGTTCTTCATTTGTTTTTCAAAACAGTTAATTTTCCAAAGAACTAAATTTTCCATATACTTTACGTTCACTTTGCTAATATCATCTTTATTGCAAAGTATTAGCGAAATTCATTCCTTAGAGAAACGCTAAATTTGAAACTCACATGTAAATGGAACTGTCGAAGTGTTTTAACATTTTAGTTACCCTATAATATACAATTATCCTCTGACAAAATAAAATTACAATACAAAATTGGAAAGAGCTCCTTACTATGAAGTAACAGAATGCATCACGTAAACCTATCCTATGATAAAAGCTGTTAAAATTGAAGGGAAATCACTGATACTTGTATTTTTGAATTTTGGCAAAGGTTTATCCATACCAATAAAACTTGGCAAATCAACTATTCAAATTGAATAATTTTTTTAGGAATTCCATTGAAAGTTTTCTGATGCCATTTGTTGATGAAATGATAATTTGTCGTTTATTTTTGTCTTAGTCCTGCCAAAGGCTGTGATAATATGAAAGCCGTTAAGGTATGAAATATACTGATCAATGGTATTCATTTTGGTCATATCTTCTTTTGAAGGTTTCAAAAAGTGTTATTCATAGAGTCATTGTGCTGCACTAACGGGGACGGGTCTACTTGTAAAATTATAGCTCATTGAGTAAAGAAAGGACGAACTAACCTCAATCCCCAATTTGCCTAGTAACCTCATTCTCTTTTCAAGAGCGCTATGTATTTTATCAAGTAAGATTATAATAAATTTAAATTATTTTTCAACGAAGTAAACTTTGATCTAAATTCTATACGTTGATAGTGAGCTTTGACTGTGATTTTTGGAAATGCTAGGATAATGGATGGAAAATCCTGCAATGGGCAACATTCTTGGAAAATAATGTCTAATAAATCTCTCCTATCTTGTGGAAGTAGAAATCATAAATTAAATTATTGGGATTTTTTTACTTTGGTTCTCGCTGCTTAACACAGCCAATTCAATGTAATTCCCCAATTACGCGTGTGGAAGTTAATATTATTTCAAAAAGTAAAAGTGTGTTTTCCTTTTTACTGGTGGGAACGAAATCAGTTTTACGAAATTTTATGTGTTAAAGCGACAAACCTAACCTTTTAAAGCGAAGCGATCTTTCCGGGATATCTTAATATTACGCAATTATTTAAGGGGAATTAATTAAGAGTCACTGCTTCTAAAGAGATGGCAGTTCTCCGTTAAGCATTACTTTGAGAGTAAAATTAAAAACCAAAAACTAGTGTCATATGTAATCATAAAGGTCATAGATAAAACCATACAATACAGCGTTGCCTATTTTATAAGCATTACTAACAGCAAAGTAACAGATTCATTACATATATAATTTATATATTTAATTTCATACAGAAATAATAATCTTGATTAGCTATGCACAAAGAATAAAATTTTGAAAATAGCTATCTTTTTCAAACCATTACATTGTTTTGATAATAGTCTATTCAGTAGTATGGTGGGTGAACGAAGATAGCTTCGAAGTCAAAACAATGCAGACTTATCCTGATGAATGCAAAGCAAACCTTAAACTAGATTAAGACGAAGCTACGAGCGAATGATTTAGTACTTTAGTTTAACAAAAATGAAGCGATTAAAGATGTTTTACAAAAAATCAAGCGGAATGTTTGCAATTAGAATGGAGCATCTGAAATATCTATTAGAGATATTAGAAGAATAAGAATATGAATATGAATAATTATAGGGAAAGTTGAAACCGAAATTACCTTAATAAATTGAACTTTAATATCTCATATAGCTGATATCAAACAGTGGAGAAGCAAGTAGGATAGATAAGGTGATACAAAACCCACGCAATTTAGGGAATGCGTTACCATGCACAGCATAATTGTATCCCAAATCTCGGAAGACGTAAAAAGGTTGATTTTCATGATCCAGTTCATCCCTGCATTACGTGAAAGGATAGCGTCGGTGACTGAATCTTGGCTCGGCCAATGTTTTCGTAACCCGTAATGAATGAGAACAGACTCTACGCTCATGCCTTCCCACAAACGTACTTTCCCCTTAACTACATATAATTCATCCCCACGTCCTATTTCCTAAGCCATTCTTGAAAACACTCCCCCTTCCAGCTTTCTTTACACCTTCCCTTCGACTCAGTCAGCCTTACCCATTTCAAACTTCCATTTCGCAGAACTCTTCCTTCCTCGCATTCTTTCTCCCCTTCTGTCCGTCTGACATCCATCTCCTCGGCCGCTTCTTGGGGATTCCCATTCTGACTCAACCGTTTTCTCTGCGGAAGAATCATCCGCAGCCTCCTCCACCGTACTTCTTCACTTCTCCCACTTGTCTCTCTCACAGTCCCTTTTCCTGGAGGTGCAAATTATTCTAACGCCTCCATCCACTTACTGCGAGGTACCTTCTCGGTTGCCAATTCCCAGTCACCCTTTAATCTTGTTTATATTTCACGCCCCTTCACACTAAGAGCGAAATCTAATGCTGGTTAAGTCAACTTCTCCTTTCCCTTGACATTTATCGAGATAAGAAGTGCAGGAGGACGGAAAGGCAAGTTGGTCGGTTTTTGGAGGTTAAAAATAGAAACTCAGAGGACAAATCTCGCAATAGAGCTATTTTCAGGGGTCCGAGCGAAAACCGAGTTAGTTGTTTGCTTTGTATGCCACTGCTGAAGATTGGATATCTACAGAGTTCGCAAACTATTACTGTGTAGGAATGGCTGCCTTATGAAATTATTTTTCAAGAATCGTCAGCTTTTCGGAAAAATATCACACCTTTCTTTGTTATTTTATTTTGGTCTTTTATACTATACAATGAAGCATTTTTTAGATACACAATTACGTAAGAATAACGAATATCTAACAGTGGTGGTGAGTGGACACACAGAGCAAACATCTCTCCAAGACAATGCTTCATAGACCCCACTATACTGCTCTGCCACTCCGGTTATTTTGATTTGTGTACAACAGTAGATTGCGGCGAAAGGTAACAACACCAAGCCACTTTTAAATCTACCGTTCTCTGCTGAGACAAAACTGATGGAAAGATCTCTCTGTATTTCGGGGATAGTATTATATATGTGAGTGGAATGGCAGTTCTGTTTCGCGGTACTTTAATTTCCTTCGTGTATAATTAGTCATCGCAAACAAAATGGTCAAAAAAAAAACTCTGTAAGAGACAAGACGTGGAAGAAGAGGAAGAACAGCGATTAAGATATTGTAAACAATTTCTGCTTTGTCAAATTAAGCTGAGGATAGGCCAAGGTGGTTTGCATTGCATCTGAGTACGGGAAAATCCTTCTTATAAACGGTTAGCAGAGATTCTTAAGAAGTATTTTTGCTATTACGTCTCACGTCAAAGGGACCAGGTCAGAGAGAAAACTAAGCGCCTCAAAATGGGAGCGTTTTAAATGGATTTTACTTTATATTTTTGTGTTCATTAAGCGTCGAAAAATGTTTCGTCTGATAGAGACCCGGGTTCGATTCCCAGTCCCGTCAGACTTTTTTCAAGTCCATTCTTGCTTGGGATTTTTCCTGGGTGCGCACCATCTTGC
This sequence comes from Ladona fulva, assembly GCA_000376725.2. Classification (NCBI taxonomy): domain Eukaryota; kingdom Metazoa; phylum Arthropoda; class Insecta; order Odonata; family Libellulidae; genus Ladona; species Ladona fulva. Next base: position 680,815 of record KZ308224.1, read on the forward strand.
GCAAAGTCACCCTTACCCATTTTCCAACTACTACTCGATATTCCGCTCTTTCTCTTGGTTTTTTTTTATCGTCACACTCTTTAAGAATATATAACCCTCTGAAATTCAGATTTACCAACTTCCTACAACTCATTTACATCCCTTCGACAAAAAATCTACCCCGGTTCTTATAACCAATTCTATTTACTATCACCAGTCGTGTTTCTTATTCGGCATTATAATGAACTCCATTGTTTTTATATCCTTACATATCTGAAAAAAGAGGGTGTCAAAGTAATCGTGATAGTAATTAATTCATAATCATATGAAAATAATACTTACCTCCCCATATTATTCATACTGTATTACATTTTCTACTCTTTATAATCTGTCTACTCTATTCAACCAAACAAAAGCTCTTTCTACTAGTCCCACCATCACATGAGTATTAATTGTATTTTGGTATTTAAAAAAGTATTTCTAATACTGAGGCCATTTCTCATATATCGGCTCCATCGGGACATTAACCCGGACCCGCTTTCAGCAAAGACGAACGCGCTACGCACTTGGCTCTCTGGAAGTCTGGTTCACCGACTTCGTACTTCTGCAGATACGTATTGAATTCATTCAAAAAATACTCAGCCGTTGCTGCAACGATGAAATTATATGGAACTATATATAAATAAAGCAAATTACCCTAAAAATGACGATTAACTATGCAGAACGGTTGAATCATCGATTATTTATTCTCAATTTGATCGTGAACAAATTACCAAAGAAAGCAAAGGATAACTTCTTCTATTTCAAACGCTACTTAACGGGCTATTTCTGAAGATTTCGGATATCGTCGGGAAAAACCCGGGAGCGCATCCTCCAAAAGAAAATTTAGACGCGACACGCCTGGCTAAGAGCCCTAAGAGCAAAGATATTTGTGCATTTAAATGTGCATAGTTCAGGAGGAGGGAATATCACTCTCATTCAAATGAAAAGAAACGAGCACCTTCGGAAATGCCCATCGCCACTTCCAACTCACTTTCTTGTTTCGCAAACAGATTTCTTTTTAACCCCAATCTCTCGTCTGCAACCACGCCTCATTCAGAGCCCGTATTTCTTATCCATCCTCCTCCTTGGAGTACTGGAAGAGAGGCAGACGTCCGTGGTATTCGGAGAGGAAAAAATAACAGATTCCGCCGTCTCTGGATGGGGAAAGGTATGCCGTCTACCTTCCTTCGCTTGCACACCTTGCTCCCTTGAAATTCCGACGTAATGACACCAACGACCTCCACAGTTACTCGGCCAACCACCGAAATGTTCCCCTATTTCCTCCTTCCGAGTTAAAAAATGCTCCCCATTCGCCCTAATCTCTTGTATCCCGTGAAGCCTCTCACGCTCTTAGAGACGTGAATGGAGGGGAGAACTCTTTTCCTCCTCTTCTGCACGTACAAAAAATGCCACGTCCGAATGTTTCGGCGTAATTAAATTAATCTCGCGTCCGGCCGCCCTTTTTTTTTCGCAGAAAGCACTTTTTCTCGCGAATGTTCCGTGCCGTTGCGCGCTTTTAGGACCTTTCTTGTTTTTATTTTAATAGGGAGAAATTTATCTACCCGTTTTGCCGGTATTTTTGGAAAATATGGAAGTAGGACGGGTAAATTTAAAGGTGTACCTAACCGGGAGATTACGTGGCCACAATGGGGAGAGGATAATTGAAATACGTGGTGCCGTAGTCGGGTGTTTGGAATGGCGGAATCACGCTCTGCGTTAATATTTAAACAGAGGTATTCTCCCAATCTATCCAAATTTTCCATAGATTATTAGCATGTGATACTTATTGAAGCGGATGACTGATGATCTTTTCTACTAGTGCACATGAAGAAGAGGAGAAGTCGTCCTTCTCCATAGTTTTTAATTTGTGTAATTGTGGATTTATATACTGATTACCCAATGAACATATATGGATATTTCCAGACACGTCATTTCAATTTGCTAATTAGCTACTGAAATTTGATTTTAATTAAAATTTTGGCTTAGTCTAGATAACTATTAACTATTTTATTATGAAAACTAAAATTCTGGAAGGTCGATCACTTTTTCTTCTCAAATTATTAGATAATTAAGTTGTCTGATTTGAAATGGTGACGAAATATTTACTCATGTATTTCCTAAAAGTAATAGACTCGGTGTTTTAATTTTCTTCATTTAAAGACTGAAAATATCCGTCTATAGTAAGGCAGTACTGTGGGATCGGATAGCTCTTGGCACATCGTTTAGTCTCTTCATTAACTAATTAAACTGTCGGTACTAAGGAGTGAACACACGTTAGGAAGGAAAATGCTTTTGGGCTCAATGTTTTAATATCGATGCGATTTTCGATCTACAATTCTTACCGATCTACTTTTTTTACTTATATAGCACTATATGTGACGTATCTTTTAAATAGTTAAACTTGCGTGGTCGAGTTACGATTTGAATCACCAGCTTGGGAATCTAAATGTAATGAATTCTTATACGTTGCATGTGTAAGCAATTAATATGCGTATTTACTTTCTATACTTAGGACACAAAGGGATGCAAGTCATTCTATATTGACGTTTCTCATCTACCATTTCTAAATCAAAGCCCATATATAGTATGTACTTTGAATGGAAGTTATGAGTTACCTTACCAAATTACAGTGTAATTGATAATATTCTTTCTTTTATTACGGATTTATTTTAGCAGTGTCTCTCTAAGTTTGTTAGATTTAGTATAAGCAAGGCTTCGAATTTGTTTTACCAATATGCCTGTATTATAGTATTGTTAATACTCTTTCTACTTATGTTATAAGCCATTTAATTGCATAGTTTTAATTCATACTAGCTTTCCTTATCTATTAAATTTATATAATCTTCATATTCAATTACTTCGATTAATTTTATTTTTTATTATGTTTTCTAATTTACTGTATGTATTTTTCATTTCTCCAATGAACTCATATTTCAATGTAATTTTACACATATTTATCATAAAATATGTTTAGTTGAGTTTCGATATAATTATCCTCTTCCAAGAGATTCACGATGTTAATTCAATTAAGAAGACCAGCTCTATAAACCACGAGTAAACATTCTAACGAATATAGTATGTACATTCGCGTGGAGTTACAGGCAATTCTACGAAACAGAATTTCAACGGAACGAGACATCCCGTAATCAAAATAGGAGCTCCAAAAATAGGAATCATCCGATTCCTCGCGAAAATGGACAGGTATTGCGGAAAATTGAATTACGCTTGCGAATAGCCGTGAAATTATTACCTTTGAAGTTTTATAGCATTCAGTTTGCTGGACGACTTGTTTCAAACAGACGCGCGGACAAATAGGTAACCTCAGTCAGAACAATAATTTGATCACGATTGCGACTGAAAGTGGACAATTTAAGGCAGTAAATAGATTGAGTGCGAGTGTATTTTTTTATATATTCCTCTCTGGAATATACTATAATATTGTTACATAGATAAAAGACAAGTTTTGTAGGCGGATTTTGAAAGAAAAAACTGACATGGAAAGCATGGGTTTTGAGGTAATGTGGACGTTTCATCCCAAGCACGTTTCACTGAAAAATACGGTTCATACAAAAGACTTATTTTTATCCAAAAAGGCGTTTCATCCAAAATGACTTTTCATCCAAAAGACATTTCATCCAATAGACGTTTCATTCATAAATTCGCTTCGCCCAAGAGACTATTCGCCCAAATTTCACCCAGAAACACTTTTTTCTTTTGTTTTCACCGAAGAAATTTTTATCCAAGAGACGGTTCAACAACGAGATGGTTAACTCACGGCGTATTTTACACAATGCCGTTCTTCCAAATTTTACTCAAAAATATTTTTCAGCTGGGTTGAAAGGTCACTATTGGCTATTAATTTCAGCAAAAGAAATTATATCTAAGTCATAAGACACTTTTATATGCATCTCCGTTGAGACACTGTCTAAATAACCCGGTGACGAGAGTGGGATAGTTTTGAAAATAGTAGGTAGCCCACCGACAGAAGGTTGTTGAGATTTCATTATAAAAATGCACAATATATCAGGAATTTCAGCATTTTTTTCATAAAGAATTGTTAAAAACTCCCTCTGAAAAAAATATTTGGAAAAGCATCTATTGAACGAAATATTGGTAACAATTGGTATTACATTTTACTCATAGCTGAACGGAATATTTTAGGGAAAATCCTTGGATAAACATTTGGGAGTATTGTCCCTGGGTGGATTGTCCTGTGGATGAACTGTCTTTGTGAGAACCTCGTCCAGAGGAAAACGCCTTCGGGCTTTTGGGTTAAACGTCACTAAGGTGAAACGTCCTGGAATCCTTTTGAGTAAAGAGATGATTTATCGCAGCGTTCTCTCTCAACTCTTTCTTCGTCTGAGTCAGACACTTCAGAGAACTGCCTTTCTCAACCCACCCTACTTACCCGGCATCGGACATAAATACTCAGGAAGCGAATGTAAGGAGAAGACGATCCGAGATGGGAGCAAATAAAAAACACACTGCGCTCGATAGTAAAACAAAAAACGCACGGAATGGCCTCAGAGCGAATCCCGCAAAGATTACGAGCGAAAGGGATCATAAATATTTGAAACCGGGCAAATATTAAAACCTCTCCGCTAAAGACAGAGATGGAGGGGAAAGTATTGTTTATGAAAAACCCTCCGTAATCGACACTTAAGCCCCTCTTAGCCGTATATTATTAATCGTGGACGCACCGTTAATTTATCCCTCCTCACTCCGTCCTTCCGTGTCTCGAAATAAACGGGTGAGGATTCTATGCCCGAGGGAAAATTTTCTCTTTCCACTGAAGAATGATGGAGTCGACTAAAGAACACAAACACAGACAGAAAGAGAGAGAGAGAGGTGGATATTCTCGTCATTATTCGGTTGTTTATTTACTTCCCTAACACACCTTTAATGCCTGGTCTCGGGGAAACGTGGAAAAAAGTAGTCGAGAGCGTATGAAAAGGATGCTGGGTACACTGGGAAGAAAAACGATAAAAACAGATGAAGTGCGAAAAGGGTGAGGGGCGAGAGGTATGAGAAATAAGATGGGGAGATAAGAAAGGATTGCGACGGGTTTTATTTTGCGTGGGAGGAGCTGACTCGGAAGGAAAGGAAGGGGAGGGGCGGAACAAAAAACTGACAAAAAGCAACAAAAATCGGAGCGGTGCTGAATAGAAAAAATGAGACAAAAGGAGGTAAAACGCGTTCCTTCCTCCTCGCCCGCTATTCTTTTGTTTCGCCTTCCTTTACACTCGTTCCCTCGCCCCGCTACCTTAATTTTTTGGAGCTCACGCAAAATAAATTGCGAGGACAAAATAAAGTGGAATAAGTTGTTTCGAGATTTTTACGCGTATTTTTAATGCGCGAGACAAAAGGTTTCGGCTCCTGAAAGATACTTCTTTTGTTTCCTTTCCGAGTTCGTTATTTGGTTATTAGCGGGGACGAGGAGAAACAGATTCGTTGATTCTGATTCCGTAATTCGATTTCTAGCATCCGACGAAAGGTGATTTCAATTCTGTCGACGAACGATATTGATACGTCCGCTTTATTTCTTTTTCTCAAAGTTCAGAGTTTCAAAATTTGAGAGGTGCCGAAGTAAAGCTTTCTTTCTTATACCTGCATAAGAGAAAACCAGCAAACAATTAAAAATATCTGGAAAACTGAACCTCTACGATTTTGATATTTGTACAAATTGCTCTTACTTTCTCACTCCAGTCTGATGATTACCTGTTTCATTACCTGCTCTTCAGCATACAATTCCTTATAAATGTATGTATTTTATGGACTCGTACATCATATATGGCAAAGACTATCTACTTATGAAATCTATAAAATAAGGCGGGACTCCGTGGAAAGCCATGCCATTGAATAAGAGTACAACATTTTTTAATTTCCACATGTTTATATTAGGCGATTAGTTTTTGTAACGTGCTAGTACCATCGTGTACCATACCACGTGTACCACCAGGCCTGACATAGAGCTATTCGCCTAACCTTCGCTATCTATTGAAGCTATTTTACTGATTTAACTATAAAAATATTAGGTAAATAAATGTTCACTCTAATTCAGCGTTTTAATATGTTCAATATTAATAATTACCACAAGGTTAGCCCTGAGTTTGTATTGATTTTAAATTTTTAAAGGATTTGGTCACTATTTCGCCTTCTTTCGGACAATTTATGAGTTATTCGCAAAATGTGTTGCTTATAGGCCGTATTAATAAGAATCGAAAAAGTGAAGTTGCTTCCTCTAGTGAACAGTTTGGGGCAGTTCACTTTCTTAATGCCACCATGTGGACGAACTCGCAACGTCCTTGCCCACAAAGTATCCCGAATGGCTTGGAGAAATGTTCTACCGGGATAGCTCAACGGACAGAGCACCTAACCGGCAATTGGGAGACCCGAGTTCGATTCCCGGTCCCGTCAGACTTTTTTGATTCCCGGTCCCGTCAGACTTTTTTCAAGTCCATTCTTCCTTGGGATTTCACAAGATATTTGTTCCAGTGACGTATATTGTCTGACATAATTTAACTGTGGATGAGGATAAAATTATTGATAAGTGGTAAGTAGGTTCTTCAGGATTACTCTCTCCCCAAATTGATGCAAAAACGAAAAAAATTACTTCTGAATTTTGGGAGGAAAATTCTGTATAATCTACCATACATCTCGAAAAAGCCAATTAACCTAGCGATTTTCTCTTGATTCCGCATCTGGAATCATTTTGGGTTTAAAAAGTTTATACAGTGATGACGAACCAGTAAAACCTAAAGAAATGGAGCGATGACCTGGGAAGGACTTCATGGTGGAATGGTAAACAAAACCTCATAGTACGATATGACTGATTCCTGAAATTGCGATGTCGATAATGTAGAAAACTGTCCAAAGTCATTTTGCAACTATCGCACAAAATCAATGCTAATCCTAAGCACAGTTTTTTTTTCTGGGACTGTACTACGTATCACGGATATCACAAATAGTAACTTTCAAATTGTGACTGAAATTAATGGAAGGCTTTGTTCTACACTCTGCTTGTTATCTTTCCACACATTAATACTTTGATATTAAAACTCAAAACTGAATTAACCGGAAAGTGTTCTTTAAAGCTGCAGTAATACATTTTCCGCTGATATAAAAAAATCATCAAAAAATGCAACTATGACATTTTTTATGGTGAAATATAGCTTAGAAAGGATTTTAACTGAGGAAAAATACAGTGGAATAAAAATGAAATGATTCAGATAATGGTAAGACTTTACTATTGTAAACTAATTTGAACACGAAAGATTTAACTCCAGTCTTATCACAGTATTCAGTGGTTCCTTGCTTAAAGGATTTTAAAACGATTTTACTGTTTACACAAAACTTAGACGTATATTAATATCTGCAGAGTTGTATATGAGTGTCAGGTCATTTACATCTGAATTTTTACCGGTTCGTAAAGAGACGCAATGAGGTTTTATTTCAGGAATAAAATGCCAAATAATATGATTTGCCGTATGGCATTGAAAAAACGAATTCTCGGTCACTACTTTCCATTGTTATTTATAATCTGATTGTTTGGAAAATTCATATTTATTATTTTAAAATATTGTAATTTTTTATGAGACGCACAAATTATGCTGGCATAGCCAAATGACTTCCTACATTATTTAGAATAATACATATCATAATGTGAAAAGTTATCATGCTAAATGTCAACTAATATAATAATTGTCGGTTTTTTAGCGTTGAGTTAAGCTAGATAGGAATATTATGCCCTAGATGTATGTTAAATTGACCATCGTTGAAAATGAATTATGCATTTAAATCTCCAATACCTTTTATGATTAAGGAGAACAATTGGATACTATGCGCCTTTCCTTGACTTTGAGTAACTCCTACATACTTATATTCGATTCAACTAAAATAACGATTTATTTCTGTTATAACAGCTTCGTTTGTGGTTATTTTACATATGGTACATTTTACATTTTCGAGGCTCTTTGTGAAGTGATAAAAATGGAATTACTAACACAATAGAAAGAAAAAAATAAGGAGACAGTGATTGGCATCAGGGAATTGATCAGCAGAGTATTAATTTAATAGCTGAATACGTAAAATAGTTACGATATTATATGTAAATATATTAAAGACTATTATTAACAAGATATTGGAAACAAATTAAACGAGATATGGAAAATCCTCCACGAAGATAAGAAAACTTCAGCGGACAATTAATTCTAGATTTATAAGTATTTAAAACAAAAAAGTTTTAGAATTTTGGGATTATCTCCTTCTTTATCAACATAACAATCTAAAGTGATTGCAAGGAAAACTATTAATTCAGAACTTCCGAAAAATGACTTTTGGAAATGTAAGGAAGGACATTTTATTCGAGACATCCATTAGCACGAAGTTGTTATAAAACAATTTCATAGTCCTTTGAACCTCATTTCTCGTTAACGACAGACAATAATTGAATTTCCTCTCTGCAAAGTGGTTGACTTCCCTTGAAAATGAAAAGAATTTGATAATAGCAGAAATTATTTCTCTGATATATACGGAAATCGTAATATTTTCGAGTAAAGAAAGAGCTATTCTTTGGGGTAATCGGGTTAATTACAATGGGGACCTGGACACGCCACCCACTACGTTGAGATTCAATTAACCTACATAAGGTAGCAATATGACATGAAGGCAAGCCATAAGAAAGGCAAGAAGTAAATCAAAAGATTTCTTACTGACTTACCAAACTTTCACCGAAGCAATTAGGTATCAAATTTTCTTTTGCGTCCTCTGACCCTCCAAATTAACTGGAAAACAATTCCAGAAATAGCTAACGTAGTATTGAGGGAAAATGAGAGATTGTAAATATTTTTTGCAATAAAAAGAAACATATTTTGTAGGTATGCTTCCATAAAAATGCATTACTTCCTATCCATCTTGCAGAAATCACGTAATTCAAGTATCGATGTTTAAGTTATTTACTAGCCTAACAAAATCATATACAGCCTTTAGAAATGTTTATTCCCGGGGATAACATTCAGTTTCATCATATTCACTGGTATATAGGTGGTAGTATTTACACCCATACAGATATATACTCGTGATTTCCAAGACACGGGCTATATTATATTCCAGTATTTACATAGAGTATAAACCATTAAAAACTTCTTTTACTTAATTTTTATATTGTCCAGCTGACGGCTGTTTTACCCTAGCTTAGATTGTTATTCTCAGCTCCGTTGTTTACGAATGATCACTTTTCTACATCGAGAAACATTAATTTTTATTACTCTCATTTGCATAAGCATTATATGACGTATGGCAACTCAACGTCCCATTTCGGAAAACGAAGGAAATTATTTTTATAGGCGTTGAACATGATATCATTTTAAGTACTTCGTCAAAATGACCTGAAATCTAATTATAAATAGGTCCTGTAATATTGGTTATATTATCAACCACACGATTATCTTGCTTACATTTTCTGTTATACATAAAATTTAATCGGCTTGGAGCTGCGGTTTGCTGTTGCTTTACCTAAAAAATATGATCCAGCAATACTATGAGATCATAACTCCAAAAATAAGATCTGGTTTTCCGGGATAGGATATATATCTACTTCTATTTCGCAGTATATTATTCACCTCTTTCAGCACATCTCTTTACAATAGTGCACTTATACCTACATGTAAATATATGCCTGCATACGTGTATAAACAGCAGAAAGCCAGGATAAAAAAGTCGCTAAAAGGTTTTCCTATTCTCCTCGATGATAAAGCGGCCAATTCCCTTTGGTATGGCTTTCTTTGCTAAAACACCTCTTTCCTTTCCCGCCTTCCCTTTATCCTTTTTTCATTCTCACGGGATTCATACTCCCGCCCGCCCTTGTTCTTTGCCTACCATCCGTTGTATTCTCCTCAGGAAGCCCTGCCTCCCGTCCTCGCCTCTCCCCATAAAAAACAGCCGCGTGAAAGCATTGTCCTGTCCCTTCTCAGTTGGCGCTGATGAGGGGGCCTATTCGACTCGGACCTTGCTTCCAGAGTCCGGCCTCATCCTGGGAGTTTAAATATATGCCGAAAATGCGACGTCGCTCCGGGACGAGGGAGCGGAGTGGGAAGTGTTCGAGACGCCTTTCTCGCCGTCATCTCGGGAGAAGTTGAGAAGAATAGTAATGGGTCGCTTTCCTTCGCCTTCGAGGCCTCTTTCCTGAGCAAGTGTTTTGACGTCGAAGTCTATCCATGCCAGTCCACCACGAAGGATGGAGGAGCTCAACTGGTATCCATGGCTATTTCTACGTGTTTAAAATATTTAATTGTGGTTGAGCTTATCACACTCTACGTGCTTTATAGATGACTGTCGGTAGATGATGATTGTAATTTTTGCGTATTTGTGTCTGGTAGTTTTAGAGAGAGCATTTGACCGAATATTCGCCATAGTTAGGGACTTCCTAGAGCAAAGAGTTCAGAGCCAAATTATTGAGTCTATTAACCCTTAAAATCTCAAGGTGCCGATATATCGGCTTAATGTTAAAACTCGTTTAAATTAATGGGAATCATATATTATAAAAATAAATAAAAGTTTCCCACGTATAATTTTTATGTCAACGATAATGTTTATGTTCCACGAAAAATTTCCAAATCCTAGATCAAAAACTAAGCTTGCAAGACATTTATGAAAAAACAAACTGAAATTTTCAAAAATAAGGAGCGAAAGGGTTAAGGAAACTAACACAACAACAGAAATGAGAGCAGAAGCCCAGGGGATCAACTGACAAAATATTCAAGATTTGACTCCTGTCGACTCTCTTGACATTTTTTTAACTAAAATAATCTATATAAAGGAAGAGTAAAAGGATATAATTTATCATACCATTTGGCAATGTGCTTTACATAATACGTTCTTCGAATGATGTCCTGGCCTGTTTCCTATTTGTATTCTTTATAAATAAAAAATACGTAAATACATAAACAAAAGTCATCATGGCAACAATTGGATAGTATGCGCCTTTCCTTGACTTTGAGTAACTCCTACATACTTATATTCGATTCAACTAAAATAACGATTTATTTCTGTTATAACAGCTTCGTTTGTGGTTATTTTACATATGGTACATTTTACATTTTCGAGGCTCTTTGTGAAGTGATAAAAATGGAATTACTAACACAATAGAAAGAAAAAAATAAGGAGACAGTGATTGGCATCAGGGAATTGATCAGCAGAGTATTAATTTAATAGCTGAATACGTAAAATAGTTACGATATTATATGTAAATATATTAAAGACTATTATTAACAAGATATTGGAAACAAATNATAAACAAAAGTCATCATGGCCGACTTGAGAAAGACAAAAGTAAGGCTTGGATCCACATAAAAGGCATAGGATCACGGCAGTACTACAACTCCAAATCCAAGAGTTTCCGATATAAAAATATCGATGTGCGGTATTAATGTCCTAAAACTAGGGAAAGGTAGTTAAGTTAGGATGAAATAAAGAGTGAACATTTAAGGAGAATGAATATTATTCATTTATGATGACGAAGACGCCGAGACAATGCAGTGTCAGGGATTAAGTTTTAACAAATAAAATGTTTAACTTATGCATACGCAACGCTGCCCTTGAGATCGATATAATAACGAATATAGGATGATTTTGCTGCCAATGAGCGAAAATATAATCCTTTTAAATATCGATTTATTTAAAAATATTATCGATTTATTGTATTTAGAGCTAAAATTTTCACGATTATAGCTTTAAGTTCGTGGTAAAAAAGAAAATGAATGAAAGTCAACGTAACCCTTATTGAAGGCTGTACAATTAATTCATTAAAGGGACAAGATGGAAATTGGGGGCACTCTTATAGAATAAAATATGCATTTCGTTTCTTCCTTTTTTGTTCAATTGAATAATAATTGAATTGTTCATCGATAAATTTATAAAAATGAATTTAATAAGGATTCTGAGTTTTTCAATTCATAACAATATATTTTTGTAGATATATCGATGAAGTATTTATGAAGAATTGTATTTGAGGGAGAAAATAGTGTTTCCTTGTGTTTCGTATTTTTCATTATTCCTGTGATGTGTGATTATATCCTGTAATTAATTCAGCCAATTCAGAACTTATGCTCCGTCATATTTATCGTTAATTTATTTCAACATCCGTAATTAATCATCTTGAAATCTAAACAGCTTATTTATAAAAGCACTCTAATAATCGGAATCGACGATTTTAATAAAATCCTCTTTGAAAACCATTTTCTCCATGACATTTCATTCCACGAAAACGATAGCGAGTATAATTAAATAAAATACTCTCCATCCGCCTGGATAGGAAACCAGAGAGAATATAATCTACTGCGTCGTTATTGCTAAGCGATGCATTTCATGAAAAATGCTGAATTTAAAAAATATTCCACTATATATCCACCATATTTACCTTTTCCGCATTCATTTATCACAAAAGTGTTTATCAGCAAATTTATTTTATCGCAAATAAAAAGAAAATCCTATCTTTTAGCGAATGAAGAATTTCTTTCAAACATTTTGATAATCCGCATCGCTTTATCATTTTTATAAAATAATGTAAAAGCATTCAGCTAATAGTGTCCCAACAAGAATGCAAGGCCCTATTTCTGGATTATAACATAAATTAATATAAAGGTATTCTAGTATTTGTCTTTCTATCTCAAACACGCTATCTAACTTTTTGCATCGAAATGAGAATGGAATGGATAGAATTGAATTTTTCTTTATATTTATCTCAACTTGAATGTAGTCGTACCAATTTTAGAATATTACGCGTCCAAATGTAACCATGTAAGTCATTATTGCATAAGAATATGGCTACAAAAATTAACACACTCTAAGGCCAAGAATATTATCCAACTAAGCACAGTAAACTTGAAGATTAGTTTCTGTTCTTTCATTCTATTCTAATTCTTTGTTACTAGAATTTCAACATTGTGCCAAATGCTTTGTATCTCCTTCAGTAACAAAAAGAAAAACACCAATAATTTTCCTTCTAACTCAATTAGTACGTATGAGTACTCAGTGGTACTTGCATGAGCTGTGTTCACTGGCATGATTATAGTACAGGTGTTTACAGACACAATAATTCCAATTCGCACTAACCAATTACAATTACGAATTAGATACGAATCGTACCTAATCCAACGTCACTTTCACCTCAGGCCCTTTCACCTTATGTCGATAACGTGGCACGTTGATTAGCTACAAGTCACATAAGCCACCCTAAGCGTGGGATCTATCTCTACGTTAGTACCCCAGCAATCTCTATAATCATGATGGAATATCATGCTGGAACAATGTTAATTAAGACAGAATGGAAAGAGAGACGGTCAATTTAAAGACGGAGTACAGAAATGTTCCATGAATCAGAAAATACTGCCTCGAAGTGAAATAATTTATACCTCATTCCATCAATCAAAAAAATCGCATCGTTGCTTCACGTTGATAAGTAGCATTTTGGGAAATAGGAAGAGTATATATTTCAGTGGACGATTTATATGATTTTTAATATACTCGTACATAGCTGCGGTTTAACGCTGATTGTAAGCTGGATTTGATGAATGGCAACTTTAACCTAGAAAAGATTATTCGTAATGAAATTTATAAATATCAATATTTTATGTATCCACACTAAATCTAATGGGTGCACGTCCTTACATTGGCTTCAGTTTCCCATACATTGAACTTTACGGATCAGAATACCGAGACTGATTGTAAGCATTTTGGATATTTTTCTTATCATCCCTTTATCTATCATAACATTATGGAATCATTTTCTAGATATGCCGATGAAGATTTATGAGGTGGAGTTTTTCTAGGCGTCACAAATAGACGGAAAGTTGTGGTTTTCACGTGCGTTGGACTGCTTGAAAACAAATGGGATTGGAAATGTACAAAAATCGTAAGAATATTGAAACGTAATTTGGGTTAAGCGCAGGAATCGAAATTAAGAATAAAGGTGAGGCTCAGCTTGCGTAGTTCATACCACATTCCCAGGCCAAAATCTATCAGTCAAATTTAGCGTCAGCCGGAATTCTATTCAACATTGCTTTTCAGTTACTCAAACCAGATCCTTGCATGCGACTAAAAACTTTACTAGTAGCCAAGAATGGAATGCGTCTCATTTGTTCATTGAATATTTGAAACGGAAAGACGCAGAATCGATCAAGAATGTACTCTGGGACAATTAGTTTTCCCGGAATTCCTTTTTCCGGTTCCAAAACGATATTGGTGAGACGTAAAAGAATCGAAGAGTAACTGCATAAATTTACGGCATGTTTATAAACATACTAGCTGAAGTGCCCGTTGATTCTCAACGGGGAAAATAGATGTCGGATTCAATATAGCACACCAATTTGTGCGTAAGAGAAAATAACATCTTGCATCTTAGTTTAGTCCAATGGAACAGGTTATTGAAAACAAAAATGTTATAATAAAAGTTCGAAGGCGAAATCTATAATCAACAATAAGAATGTGAATCATTAGGGAATATCCATCTTATTATTAACATGTCTCAAAGTAATGTGCAAGTTTGCAAAATTTTCAACTTCAATGTCAAGAGTCCGAATTGATAGACAAAAAGTTACTCATTTATCTCCATTATTTCATTACGGTGCTACGTATTTTTGTTGTCTCTGCGATTCATCACTACGAATTGTTCGTGACTGTAATAGTTAAAATCTCTGAATTATTTCCTCCATTTCATATCGTCAATTGCTTTTAAATGGGTCTAAATACACATGCATTCTTATGGGAAAATGTATGAACTCGGAATCAATCGCA
>KZ308224.1:696670-717306 GCA_000376725.2 Ladona fulva
TAGATTTTGCCAACAATAGAAGTGAACGAAGCATTAAAATGCCTCATTTTGACCCTGAATTAATTACTTTAATTAATTATTATTCATTGAGTATACCATTATAGTGAGTAAAAACGAGAAGAAAATCTGCATAAGAGTATCACTTCTACATACGTGTGTTTAAGTATTCCACCTTCTGGTAGACTCATGTGCATTAGTTCTTCCCATTCAATTCAATTTCTTTCGTTTTTCGGTAGCTTTTCTTACATTGCCATCTTTGTCTTCCATTCTGCCTTTTCTCTCAATTACATTCTGCCTTTTCTTCAATCACATTCATATATCACATTCATTTCCTCGTTAATTCCTTTACCACTTCTATAGCAAAATATGATATTTGTTCAGGGAATACCACCGAGGATCAGTCTAGTCCTCCTAAAGGACTAAAAACAATCATTATTCCTTGACACAAAAGTAACCAAAATAAAACGAGACTATACGTCGTCAAATCCTCTTTCAGTCCCCTATCCAATTCTGAGATTTACCTATACAGGAGTAAAAGAAAGCCCCTATCCCATATATCCCCTTCGATATATGATCGTTGCCGAATCGATTATCGATAGTGTGATCGATTCCTCCTTTTCGATGATGTCCGGCGAAAACGACCGCAAAGCGCGAACTGTTCTTCAGCGAAGCGCGCGTTATTCGCAATAAATAATCAGCGGAGGCGTAATTGCGCCCGTCGCACGAACGGAGTTTTCAAAGCGATGCACTTCCTGAATATAATACCGGTAACTTTATTACGCGCAAGGAAGTGTCGTTCCGACGCGGATAGAGGAGAGGAATATTATAAAATCGAGAACTGCCGGTGTTACATAACAGAGAGCCATTTTAAAATACGACGGTATTCCGCAATAATGCGATGGCGGTTTGTTCTTTTTACGTGTGATAAACACTGTGGGCTGCGCAATGAATGCTTTTTAGGACGAAATATTCAGCGTGAGGTTATTAGTTCACATTTACGGGGGATGCTTCCGAAAATAAACTTCGGTACTGCAATTTTAATTTCGGTCGGGAGACAAAAATGTCGGGGTGCATTAGGGTACGTCGCAATTAGCGAGCGGAGCTTTTATTAACTAGCCTGTTTCGTCATTTTGTCAAAAGCGCGCGGGGCGACGGGATGATACATGAACCGAAATATAGGCGCGTCTTTTCATGCAGCTACCGATAACGTTTTATGTAAAACGAGCGATTTAGGTTGATTGGAGTCGCTCTTTATGTGAAGCGGCTTTGAATTTTTTCGTGGGTGTATAAACTACGTGGATGGAGAGATAAATGTCCGAGCAATTAAGAAGTAAAATGGGATCGCTTCGGAATATTAGAATGAGTACCGGAGTTCGCGTTTTTGCTGCTACGAATCCAAATTGTTTGTTGGTGGGTTCCTTTTTCTGGTGGTCAGGAATGCGCTACACTTTGATACATATGGGTTTTGCACATTTTTAATTGAATTTGCCGTTCTGTGATGGGTGGCGATCAGGGATTTTTTAAGGTAAAAGGTACTTTTAAACAAACATCGCTTTGAATTGCCATTAAGATAACCTTTAAACGTTGCCCATTAATTTAGAGGAGGAAAAATGTATTCAGCGTGAAGTAGTAATTTGATAAATGAAACAGTTACTAATACCGGAAAATAAATTACGACTACCGTCCAGTAGACATAATGGCTAAAAATGCCCCGAAAGTTAACACATTTGCCCACGACTTCGCTCAGAGTTTTTTAAATAATTTATGAAGTTAAATTATTATAAAAGGATGAATTAATATTTAAGTTAGCGTATAAATCTAATTCTATATTCTGATTTTTATCTTAAGATTAATTTAAAACGTCCATATGCCTGATAATTTAAAAAGAAATTGATGCTATAAAGACTAATCACTGGATACTATAAATGTATGTACGAATACATAATTATACAATTTATCTACTTATTTAAAACCTAGGGAATCTCACAAATAAGGAAATCATGGGAGAACTGCTTGATTACAAACAAAATGGGCAATCGTAGAATAGGTGAAACTTCCGTAGATATTTAACTGTTGATCAGAAATATTCATCTAAGAAAATCGACTGGTCAATGGAAACCAGAAACGATCGTAAGTTGACGACTAATGTTAAAGAGGGGTAGGTTATAGGGTAGTATATCATACATCTTTCTCTCGTAAATTTTTCCCATCAAAGAAGAATACACAGGCCTTTTTCCATTCTTATATTCTTCCTACCTCATTCATCCGAAGGGTTGGGAATACTATTTCTACTGGAGGGCTCTTTTACCTACTATATAGAAAAGAATAGAAAATCACTCAATGCAAAACTTTCCATTTATAAATGTTTTCACGTGGTTTTTAATCTTAATATGACCCTAAAATGTATTATTTTCCCAAAAATGCCTTGTTCTCTCCTTAAAATGGCCTACCAATGCCCAAATACAGCAAACATTCGATTTTCTAGAGTAAAAGTAAAAATTAATCTAAAAGTCTTTGCAGTATTAACTAAAAATTGCAGGTAGGTAAGAAAGGATTGTAAAAAATGGCGATGTGAGGAAATGTTAAGAAAATGCTAAAGTGACTTAACTATGGCACTGACTCGGCTCTGTACTTCTAAAAAAAGTATCCCTTTCCATATAAAGGCGAAGATCGGAGACTTTTACAGTCGCGCCTTGCTCTGCGTCATTCAATGTCATCGAGTGCGTAGGACTCATTTTGATGTCGATATCTGCCGTGATATAGACACTGAAAATGGTACCGTCGGAGGAAAGGTTTCTTCAACCTCCACACTTCCTTTTTCAATCACTCATGTTAACTCGAACCGTTTCTCGACGATTTATCTATCCCTTGCAGGATGATTCGTCTTTTACCAACGGATTGAAGGCTTTGTGTACTTCTCTGTTGGTACGTTGACCCTACCTCAATAACAGGCGCTGTTCACGTACATCAATATTCGCAGTCTATATTTATAAAAATATACTACCGTCTACCCAAATATCAACTATTAGATAAAGTGCAGTACTAAACTAAGTTTACTTTGAAATAATGTTTCTGAAGCTGCATTTATCAACAGCTGAGATGAGATATATAGTTGATTTTAGATCCTGTAAGATATCTGGAATAAGGTACCAATTCTCATTTTAGAATTCATTGTATGGAAATATATCGAAATACCTCTTCCCTACCTTGGTTATCTACCCGATGAATATGCTATGCTTTGAAAAGATGGTCGTTTGAACTACGATTGTTTGATACTTAGCCTCTGTCTTCCAGCGAAGCACAATTCATAATGGAAACATGATTTACTATAATACCGATTGATAAACAGTACGATTAATTTTAATGGCTAGCGATTTGCTTTGTGGTTGATAAGGTTGATCTTATGATTGTATGGGCGACTTCAGTTTTCCTTGTATGCAGTAAGTTATTTTAAAAAGCACAGCACACATTCATTTATGCTCTATCTAGAATATAACTTATACTAGTAAACGCCCCCGACAAGCATGACGGAACTTAATTTAGTTTAAAAATATATCTATTATCGTATATATCTGGTCCTCCTAAGCACAAACAAATTCCGTCGTCAGATCATAATAACTCAATATATTTCTTACCATTATTTATAATATTTATTTTACTGTTTTCAAGTCATGAAAGCCTACTTTACGTAAATTTCTTATAAAAATTATAAGAACTGATTATCCCCGTGCACTTATATGGGATAATTCATGAAATCAACATTCAACAATGGCGTTGGTNCCGTCGTCAGATCATAATAACTCAATATATTTCTTACCATTATTTATAATATTTATTTTACTGTTTTCAAGTCATGAAAGCCTACTTTACGTACATTTCTTATAAAATTAAAAGTACTGATCATCCCCGTGCACTTATATGGGGACATTCATTAAATCAACATTCAGCAATGACCTCAGTCGTCAAAGGGATGGGTTGTTTATTTCCCAAACCCTTTACGATATTTCCGTGTGTTTTATAAAATTTCTGGAAAGTTCGGATCTATAACAATATATCACGACTAAAATATGATACTTTTCCTTTCTTTAGACACGTCTCAATTTCGTAGGACCATTTTTTATACTTTAATTTTGTAAAAGAAACAACCTCTGCAGGTAACTAAAACCTAATATACGTGCATTTCTTATAGAAAAGTAGACTAACTGATTATCCCGTGCATTTATATGGGAGAACTCATGAAATCAATGTTAAAAAATTGCCTTGGTCGTCAAAGGCATGGTTTGTTTATTTCCGAGAAATTTTACGAATTTTAATGCTATTTTATCAAAGTTCTCGCAATTTCTAATTGCTATGAATGATTCACGGCTAAAATAAGATTCTATTATTATTTTCCTTTCTTGTGACATTTGTCTCAATTTCGTAGGACCATTGTTTCTAATTTAATTTTGTAAAAGGTACAACCTGTGTAAGACATGAAAACGTAATGTACGTACATCTCGTATGGAAACGTATTATGGGTTCCTGGGCTCGAATCCGGGCCTTTACAGAGATGAGAATAGTTTTCGTGGGGTTTTAGCATCGTAGAAACACAATGCAGTTTGTTGCAGATCTCTGTTGAAGTCAAGCCGTTTCTGAGAGAAATAGGCGGATGGACATACATTTGGATTTTATATATATGATGATAAAATACTCTGTTCCAGATCGACAGAGCAAAGCTTAAATATACACACAGTCAGGCTTTATACGTCGTTATACTTTGATGTATCAGGTTACGCTTGATAATATGGTATGTACAGCAGTGGAATGAAACATATTTTCTTTACATTTGCAAATTATACCTACTTTTTAAGGTTATTTCCATTTTATCGATTTTAATCAATAACATTTTTACCCTATTATTCATAATTAGCGATTACTGAAAAGCGATTGCAATGTATGGAAATGGCAGTTGCCGCGCAGGTTTATAACTCGAATATAATCAGATTTCGTATGTAACAAGACGTAGATCATAACAAATAATGAAGTAGAAAGCAGTAAGAAATAAATATATATTCCTTACTATCAACAAGATGATCTACTTAATATTTATTTATCCACTGTATAAACAGAAAATCCATAAGTAGCAACTTATAAGGGACATAAAAATGAAATAAATATGTTTAGCAAAGAATTAAGTAGTAGTTTTATTTATGTATTCCGTCACTCTGTCCATTGTGATCTGCTATATTTGGCTGCTTTTGATGAAATAATGGATAGCTATATTTATTTACTCTCTATGGTTTCTATGTACGTATTTATATACATATTTAGAATGATTTAAAATATCTGCATTTTCTACAATATAACTGAACTGAAATAAAATTATTGTTGTCGCACTCTAATTCTACCGATTACATCGAAAGACACCCACATTCTCTGCTTAACTTAAACGGTAATTTAGAAAAAAGTATGAAACATCCGCGGGGACATTATAAATGTCAGAGAAATTAATGTGCTCCATTCTTTTCAAGGCATTCATCCTGAGCGTCAATTATATTTGGAAAAGTGTGGCAGAGATAAGGGCAATCAGACTACCATTTATGTATTGATAGAACATAAATTCGAAGAGATGGTTTATTTTACTCAATTCATTACCTTGTGGGAAAAAAGCTTTCAATACACAAATTTCACTGATAAAAGTAGCCCTTTATCTTTGACATTCCCGATTAATAATTCATTATTAATGAAAAAATAGAAAATACATTTTTACTCAATTTTAGCCAAACAAAAATCAGCTCCCGAAAACGATTAAAATCATGATAGAGATTAGCATGATATAACCGTAATAACGGCCAAGAATGGCACCACTGCCATGAAAAACTTTGCGTGATCAAGTTAGCTAACCCGTAAAACGCTAAAGCATTTACCTAAAGTACGAACGATCCTTACTGAACACTGCATTTTTTTCCTAATAGCATGCATTTTATTTCGTCTGCAGTAGAGGAGGAATGCTCCATGAGGTTACATCAATTACTTATAAATCGCTGGCTAATAATGATATTTCAAATAAAAAACGAAAAACCAGAATGAAGTTACATGCTCTATATTACTTGATTTCTCTGATTCCCGTAAAAAATTCCTCTACGGTACTCAGATTTCCTTTTGTTGCTACAGAACGGCAATGGAATGGATTCCCTATTAGGGAAAGGATAGGATGATAGTGGTGGTCTTTTATGAGTTTTATTTACCATGTTGAAGTAAGAGTAATCCTGGAAGTGTGCTACTTCGCACACACGTACGTAATTCACGCGCTAAATATTTGGTCAGGAAAATAAACATTTCCAATAATAGTGTTAGGCTTTCGGGCACAATCTAAGGGAGGAAGTTACGATGACCAAGGGAAAATGCGATGACGTAATAAATTCTTTTTTGGTTTCGTGTCAAAGGCGCGGGCGGCTGTCTCTGTTGGTTACGAAGTTTCCTGGAACGTGAAAATGGCTTCTCAATCCGAGGTCACTTTCCGAGAGGGCGTCCTCGAGGGAGAGCCGAAACCGATAACTTCACTTCGGTGTGACCGAGTAGATCTGGACGGTAACTTTGCTTGCTCTCGTTTGCTTTCGGAAGAGAAGATGAAAACGAAGCGAAATAAATTCTCGGAAGCACTACTGACCTTGAGAAGGAGGCCCTCCAATTCCACGAGGACAAATTTGGCCTTTGGTATTTGTGGTTGAGCGTAGTTCTCTATTAAAATGTTAATTGCCGCAAGCGAGGGACATTAATTAGTTTGGATTGAAAATGCTCAATTGCCTAGTTTTGAATACAGTAGGATTTATCAAACATTTTGCTTTCACTTGATGAAAGTAGTAGCTTGGTCGGCGAAATAGGCAAACATTTTACATTTAGATTATAAAACATCATAAAATAGATCGGTTAATGTCGATACCAACGATAATTTTGGAATATGTAATTTCAACATCTCCTTTCACGTTATTACCTTAACGTCAAAATACACACGATGAAGTTGGATTATGTTAATGATATGGCGAATGAGGCGAACTTGCACTCCCTAAAGGAGCTGAACCCAGCATCAGAAGGTTTAAGGGTCATTCACTTTGCCCAAGTGGAAGAAGAGGCCCCAGAATTAATGATAGTCAATAATGCTCTCCAATTTCGAACCAAAGCATGTTCACCGAAATTAACCTACATAAAGGTATTTGAATTCGGTATCAAAGCAGAACTTTCCCATAGTCTCTCATTTTAGGATCTTAAGCAACAATCTTGATCTAATTCGTAAAAGAAGAATTACGCAATTTACTATAGCAAAGAAACGCAATTTATACCGTAGCGTGACTGCAACTTGTACATTAAACTGAAAAGTAAGCTAGTTTTGCTAGGATATGCTATTTTGTAAGGCAATTCTTTAAAATTATGTTAAAAGAAGTTATAAGTCACTCTAATCAAGGTAATGTTCATAAAGTCTTTCATATTTTTATTCGAAATGAATATATATTGTATGCATGATTTGATTTATTTGATAATAAGAAATATGATATTACGTATATATTTGAAAAAACTGTGTGGCGGTTATGTCATAATTTCCACAGTTCAGCTGCACATCGCTGGGTTGGTAAATTGAACATTCAGAAGTGCATTTGGTGCAATATATTTGACCAAGTTATAAGATGGAATTCTCAATATGGATACCATTTCGAACCGTTAGTCATGACACACAGAATTAAGATTGTATATACGCTGTATGCAAATCTAGATTATACCATATATTATAGTAAGATAAGGCCTAAGATCTGGAAAGTCGACTTACATTCCTATTTACTCGAGATTTAGATTTTAGATTTAGAATTTTACCCCGCGAGCCGCCGATTGGCGTATGGCAGGGGGTGTATCAACACCATATATTCGTACCTAATCTATCCTGTTAGCCTCTCTAATGCTCCGAGGAAAAAACGACCAGAAGTAGCTATCTGTTCTATCGATTATCTCCTTATATCGCTTGAGATACGAGCAAACATTCAAGATATTTTCTAATTTCATGTTGATATCTAAATGGAAGTTTTGTTTTCTCAATCGCTTGAATGTGATCTATGACTTAAATATTTAAAGATTTTCTGCAAACACACATTCCGCAATGATACTAATGTCTAATGGATATTGTTCGTCTTTCGAAAATTCGAAAAAAATGGTCTTCGTTGATATAAGGTAGACCTTTCGGATTGCTCGAAGTTCACGGTAAATGGGAGCACACGACTGCGTTGGAAGAGCGCGTTAGTTGACTCTAGAGCGATTCTAGCATCAAAGGAAATTAGAAAGTGCAAGACAGTCGAACCAGGAGAACTTGAGCAAACGGTAGTAAAGGCAACAGTAGCGCCGCTCGCCGGGACATTAGTGAATTATTCAGGAAGGGGGAAAGGGACACGATGTATGTACTCACCGAAAACTAGCATCCTTTTGACCATGAAATCTTCGTCTTCGAATGTGGAAACAGAACACTTGTACTCTCCAGAAAGGTCAGTTGTGGGCGTTGGGATCCTCAGTGCCCTGTGAGCCCCTCTTTCGTCCGACCCGGTCACCTTTACACAAGACAAAGTGAATGTGATTCGAGTAATTACCGCTAGGATATTCTAGAGTAAATTCACACAATCCCTTATGCGTGCAGAATAATGGTCGATATATGCTTAGGTAGGACAAGGGCTATGCTAATTGAAATTCTATGGGAAATTATGCGTTCTCAGACTCAAGTAATCAAGGATAGAACCCGAGATCGTAATTGGAATTCTGTAAACGTAATTATATTACATATGGATCATTACGAGAAATAATTTGCACAGAGAAAGTTACTATTATTTATTCAAAATCACTGCTTAACATAAATTATTAACTGAATGAAGAACCTCCCGGAGGAGATATATTTGGGCTCGATTACCGGTTATGTTTAACTTTATCTCTTACAAGTTTTCCTCGTTACTGATATAATCTACGAGCCCCGTTTTGTCGGATAGAGAGATTTTGGTTTTTACTTGACTTTTATAATTTGTTTAGGAATCATTTAGAAAGTAATTTAATTGGCGTTCTTTTTTCCCTTACCTTAATTTTAGATAATTAATCATCATAATACCCTGGTTATTTTATTCGTAAAACAACTAATATTCTCCTCTTTTTTTTGCATTATTGTACATTTAGAGATGAATAAAAATTAAGTTAATGCATTTTAAATAACGAGTTAAAAGATTAGAATGGTTTTCCATACGTTTCTAAATTCAATTGGATAAAAGTAATGAGATTCCAGTACGACACTTTCACTTTGGTTTTACAATCTTCTAAAACTGATATACCTTTCTTGAAACATGTAAGGTAACATCTGTGAGCTAATCTATTTTCCGCAATTATAATCGTCGATTTCCCAATAAGATGAGTAAAGAGTAACTAACAATAGTTCAATGATTCTGAGAACCGTATACGTTATTATTAATGCAGATTTTTTTATGAAGATGGATATCGTTCCACAAAGAACGTGAAATAATATCTAATTATTGATTAAATATTAGTTTAAATAAATATTTTACCTTCAATAAGAAAAAAACGCAATGGAAGAAAGTGGAGCGGAATTTTAATCAATATTTTCCTGTGGATTTCACAACGCGCTGATCTATCATCAATTTCTCTACATATCTCAATTAAAGTTGCCATTAACAATTTCATTAACATTCAAAAGATGTCGCAAGTGGTTCCAGATAATAAATTGAGAAAATTTTCGGATTGAGTGAGAGGAAAATCGACCTTTTAACATAAACTCAATTATGTATCACTTTGGCGAAATAAATTGATTACCGCTTACCTTAAAAGCTAGGTCCACCCTTCCCCTGAGGGCACCGAAGTCCTGCGGCCTCTGGCCTGGTATCCACTGGTACACAGGGGCGGGACCCGATCCCACAAGGAACCACTTCACCACCAACCCCGTCTCCGACGCCAGACGTCGCTGTTCTCTCGCACCCAAAGCGTATTCACAGTCGAGGAGAGCACCAGTGCTGGAGCCGTTACGCACCACGGCTGGTACCCTTAGGGCTGTTATATGCACAGCAACAGCGGAATCTGAAAGAGAACACAGATATTAATCAGTTTTTGTTGATCATTTCAATCCATTTACGTTAAATTGGAGTGTAGTATTTTCTTTCTCCTAAAATAACTCACGTAACGATAGCGAAAACAACGTGCGTTAGCTATGCATTTTTGAAGACTGTTAAAACTGACTGAGGGTTGTTAAAAGTTATAATTACTGTATATTGGGAATGTTTCAATTTCTAATAAATAAGCTGAATATATTTTATAATGCAGATACGTACAGTAAGTCGCTGACTTCTATAGGTACTTTTTTCAAACTTCTAGAGAATTGATTGATAAGTTATGCATCAGCATATAGAGATATAAATATTTTATGTAATCGCTAAGCATTTATAATTTTGTATGTTGTTTTTTATGGTATTGAAAACTGAAGCGCATATACCTCAATGAAATTTAAAAAATTTAAATGAGAATTAACAACGCCAGTTAATATTATGGCTTAAGAGATGTACTTACTGCTATTACTTTGAAAGCAACGAATTCCTAAAATGTCGAGATCCAACTCGGGTTAATGTCCTTCGAGTGACGGTTTATCTCGAAAAATTACGGAACTTTTCAGCTGGTAAGCAGTAATAAGGATTTAAATATGTATTGGGAATCTTCAGTTATCACATGGCATTTACGTGCATCCGTCCTTCATTCACGTGTTTAAGAAATAAGTAATTTTTTTTGTATCGGTTATGATGATTTGATATTTCCGCAGTACAATGTGTTTCCAATGTGTTTCGGAAAAGGTGGTAATGATGGACTAAGTGTCCGATGAGCTTTGTTTTCTTGTCCTGATTATTTTTAATTCTCTTTTTGACTGGAATTCGTTTAGTAGTTGCTGATTCGTTTTTTTATCGGTCTAACGCAATTCTGTCACTCCTTACCAAAAAAATTTATATCTGCCACTTCGGATGTACTAGTTTCACTATTTTTTAGTGTCCATGTCTCACTATATGTAAGCACACTCAACAAAACTTTTCAAAACCTTCTTCCTAGTCTCCTAATATCAACATAATCATAAACCAGGTGAATTTCCTTTACTTAAGATATTCTCCTCTTAAGTTTTGAGGATCAGCTGTTATCTTTCTCAATTATATACCTAAGACGCGGAACTCTATTATTATGTTCTACCCTCATTTCTCTTATGCTGCTTATTTTCCCACTTTCTTCCTTTTCTACCATTATGATTTTGTATTATTCGTGTTTATTTTATACTTTAAATAATTAATTATGTAATGTATTTCACAATATTTTTACATCTTATGTAGAATAGTTTCAACAAAATATGATATTTGGCAACGTTTCATTCGAATATAGCTTTGGGTTAGAGTAATCATTACATAAGAAACTAGGATGAATACATTAGAAAATAGTGTACTGCCCTTAGATTGTGCAAACGACTTATTCTTTTCAAGCTTGAGACGGATCATAAATAACAATTCAAAGCATGGCTACAAAATCAATAAAGCAGAGTTTAGAGTTACTTGCTCCGTTTAAGGAAGGCTTTGGACTCTTGTCTCAACCTCCATAAAAAAGAAGAAGCCTCGCGGCATCAACTGTAAGGGGGTAAACCGGTCACGCGTTCGACATCCTCGTCAACCGGTCTCCCCAACACTCCTCTCAATTCAGACCCTCGTTCCTTTTATCCTCTCTTCCTCTTTACCTTTAGGATACGCAATAGGAGACGGGGAGTGGGATGGGGAAGACAGGACTTCTGTAACAGAAGGGGTAGGAGGCGTCGAGGACTCCTGCTCCTCACACGAAACCACTTCCGGTCTCATTTCTTGCAACCCTCACCCCACACATAATCCTCTAAAATGTTCTCCCCGCCCAAAACGTTTCCAGTTCCCACTATCGACGATGACGACCCCCGCCAACCTCCCCGCAAAGGCCAAGTCTCTCAGGGTAAAGCGTACCGATCCCCTTTTCCTTTAGGACACTTTCCCTGAGGGTGTTTGGTAGGAGGTTTTAAGGATAGGATGGGGTTGGAGGTGGAATGGCTGTCTTTGGGATCCCACGGGTGGACGGAGGAGCTGGTCACATGAGTTATGCATTGAGTAAGGATTCTCCCATCAAGTAGGGCGTGAATAATGGAAATCTTTAGTAGGATGCGTGGGCGAAGAGAGAAGAACGGTTGTGGAAAAGGCCTTAAAGTTCGTTCTCGGGAGCTGTAGGTTGTGAGCGATGAAGTGGAATGGGGAACAAGTCCTGGCAAAAGGGAGTGAAGGAAAATTTTTACGAGCAAAGTGCTGGTGGAGGAGGGAGGAAAATTGTTTTTTTTTTTATCGCGAGACGTGTCTTCTGTAAGGGAATACGTGCCCTCCAAATCTGAAGGATTTTCCGAAGGAGCGAGTTTTTTCATCAGCCCCTTTACGGGTAAAGCGTAATTTTTGTGGAATCGGAGCGGAATGGTTCTCGCGCTGGGAAGAGGGTACGACCTTGCAACCCTCGGAGGCAATTACCGGGAGGGTAAAGACATGGTTCAGTTTGGTTTTAATGGTAGGGAAGGGGGACGGGGTTGGGACAAGGTTTCCTTCGCTAATTACTGGAATCGTCTGATGCCACGCTGTGTGTCCCACGATTTCGCTGACTCAAGGACGGTAGTTACACAGTTGCCTTTCAAGGCATAGAGTTCCTTCAGAAAGTCATCATGGTAAACCACACTAAGAGAGACCTTTGTATTCATGTTGATTTGATACGCGTTAGGAATCCCATCGATCCTCTGTAACTAGTTTTTAATTTCGGAAAGGATAGATTTTAGAGCAATCACTTCCCATAAATTTACGGTAATGAGTAAACTTCAAAGATTCAGGCGAAGTATTGTGGAAAACTCATGATCATAATAGGAAGACATCTAGAAAAATTGTACTTTTTCCACACAATTATTTATTAAACAAATAATCGAGTGGAAAAAGTACAATTTTCTTTGTCTTCCTATTACGATCATGAGTTCACCACAACCCCTTAAACATACTTGTACGCGGAATTTATTGATTAATTTCACAAATGAAAGTAGGGATCGGATTTGCAGAATATAGTTGATGGTTTAATGTAATAAGTGGGCCATTTCCTAGCCAAGGACATTTTGTGAGATTTTTTACACTTTTTTCAACGATTATCAATTTCTCTTTCCCTCTACATTGAATTTCCCACTCTACTCCCTTAACGACCAAGTTCCACTTGTAGCCCGAGCTCGTTAATGAAATTGGTCGTTCTGCAAGGAACTTAGAACGTCTGCATTTCTTGCTGAAAAAGATGAGATTTTATGAATAGGATCGACAAAAACATCAAAAATATGTTTATCTCAAGCTTAAAAATTATCTATCGCTGTACAAAATTTCTCCTAATGAAACCTGAGCGAATTGAATATCTTGACTGCTACCACAAAGAATTGCTTGTAAGTCAGAGGATGTTAAATCGTTTGGCTGTAAATCAACGCGCAATTTTGCCGTATTTATTCAAGTACTAATTAATAATGGTGAATGTAAAAACCCCTTAAAGTATTTCATTGGTTTTGTTTATTTAAGTTTCAATTTTATTAAGTTTAATTTATAATTAGTTTCTGAGGTTAATTCAATGGAGCTCAATTCACGTAATTTAATTACAATATAACAAATGCATTTGCCGTTTACAATAAGTTTTCTTAATTTTGCTAATTGTGAGGTTGTTACTGAAGCCATACCTTTCAACTCTACTTTTCTACATTTTACTTTTCAAAACTTTCTACACTTTACTTAAGGAAATGGAACACAATATTAAATTAAAAAAGGTCTATACACAATTTTTATAGCAAATAAATTGCTTGTTTTAACGAATAAACTCAGGCAACATTAGGTGAAATTTACTTATACTTCTATTGAAAAGAATTTACAAAACTTTCTACAGAAAATCTTTTGGTGGATTTAGTTTTTCTTTACGGGAGAATATAATAGAAGTTGCATAAACGTATGTATATGGTGAATATAGACATATCTGTTTTATTTCATTGTTTGCGAGATTTAGGATATGGTCGATATTTAACCTAGATAAGTTTTATATCTCTTTTTATAATTTTATTGTATGGAAAACATGCTGATATTGTTTAATAATAGCAAATCAAATAATAATTCTAAACGGCAGTAACATGCTAACAAATAATGTGTACTAAAATGTACTGTAATGTTTTATTATGTAGAGGTTATTCAAAATAATGTTAAATTCCCAAGTTAATAGTTAATAATGAAGAAAATAAAATCTACCGAAAACACTGTTCTACCTTACGCTCTTCTGCTGCCCTATTGGCGGATATTTTGTCAAGAAATACCGTGCTTTGCCTGTCTAAATGTGTAACTTTTGTGACAGAGCATTGATAGAATCCAGAAAAAGAGTAAAATGCAGAATTCCTTATTTAGCGTTTATAACATTTAATGCGGTGAATATTGAGGAAGATAAGGAAGGAATGAAATATTTTTTCCAACGAAACCTCATTTTATAACATCCACGTTGCGCATTTCGCCAGAAGAATAAACGCAGCTACTTCTGCGGACCAATTCCAGGCGACATCATAAAGAAACTCTTCTTTCAGTAAAGAATGATGAAAAAAGGGGACGTCTTCATTAAGCTACGATTACCTCTATGAAAAAATAACGCAAGCCTCCCAGAAACTAACTCGCGGGAACGTATAGACGGAATAATTAGAGAGGGATTTCATAATTAATTTTCCGAACTCCTTGAGCCATTCTCTATATCTTGACGGACGGTGTGGGGAGGTCTGGAAAAGGAGGACGTAGAAGACTCCAATGGCTTAGCTGAAATAAAAAATTATGGGAGACCGCAGAGGATGCTGGGGTAAAAATTTAATGAACGCGGTTGGACATGAAAGATAAAATATATGTGCGCCGTATAGATAGCGCCGTGTTAGATTGACCTCGGAGATTGCTGGCAATGAGTAGTGAGGGAGAAAGCCCTATAGGAAGTGTACGTTGAGTCAACTATCCACGCTTGTTTTTTGAGGACTCTTTGGAAAGGAATAAGATGAAATTACTGGTGTAATTTCTGTATTTTAAATAAAAATTAAAAGAGAGAAGAGAACTGAGAAGAAAGAAAAATATGAAAGGTGTTTGAAAAGAATTGCTTGTACTTTAAGAGATAAAGAAGCGAAATGAATGCACGAATGACATAAAAACAGAAAGAACAGAAGGGAAATTTGATCCGCAAAGATAACATTTTTTGCTCGGTGTAATTTACTTTAATTAAGCTTGCATAGCGCAGTGCTGCTGCCTCCAGCTCATTTTCCAAACTTCACAGATTCTGTCGCAAAATTTGAGAATTGTATGTGCTTCCAAGCTATAGGCGGAAAGAATTGTATGGACGCAATCCTACCACGGAAATAATACGATGAAGTAAAAAGTGAATGGAGAAGGAATTGGCATTCAAATATTAAAATAATGAGAGATACGAAACTGCTGCTTCGTACAAATTTGGGATTCCAATGGTGACAACGGAAATATCTCTCTCGAATTCCGAATATAAATAAAAGCATTCATTAAATTGTTTATATTACGAATATTGAAGTTTCAAAGCAAAGATATTCATTATTTAGCTACTGTCTGAGGATTAAACACATATTTTTACCGAAATGCTCAAAGAAATGTTTAAGTATCATGAAAATGACAATCTCTCATCCAATCTCCCAATTTTCGACCAAAACCTATAGATGTATATTGGTTTAGTTAAAGTTTGCGCCAAAATGTCGTGATTTTTGTTTGAGAATTAGTCTGAAAATTGAAATGAAAAATGAAAAATTGAAATTCGTAATGGGTAACAAGTCCACGCCTATTGACTTCCGTGATCATTAACTGTCATTTTTAGGGGATACCTTACAAATGGATGTTTGAAATATATATAGCAAATCAGAAAATTCGAAAAATTAATGTTTTGTCTTTGTAGTACACTTTCACTGAATATTAATAAACATTGTAATTGAATTTCATATCATGACATGTGTAACAGATTCAATCTAGTAGCAGTTGATTTTTTCGTAACTTTAAGACATTATAAGTTAAAATTCTTTTCTTTGCTTTTTCGTTAGGTCAAATTTTACTAATTAAAATTGCACACTTAAAAGCGGAAAGCGAATTATAAATATCAACTTTTTCATTGCGGACTTCCGAAATTTTCCATTGGAAAAGGAAAGCCTTTCTGATTTTAAAAGTACATAGTAGTATTTTGCTAAAGGTAATTCAAAGGCTGCAAGCGTTTTGCATACATGGGCCCCCAATGGGTATATAGCCAGGGACTCCTTTCACCAAAGGGAAACGCGCTACCCAATTGGCTATCCAAGGGCCCATTTCTACTATAATCAAATGTGAGAATCCTTCATAAGACCTAATCCATCATTGACAGCCAGTTATACAAATTAGTAATAAAATTCTGATACCATCTTAAAAACTCGCATACAAATCTCGCTGAATGTACAAGCCTAGACTCTACTTCTTTAGAGCGTTGTGCAGTGCCATTTCCTAATCAATTAGATTACGCCTCACATTTAATTAACTGTTCGCGCTGCTGAGGCAACATTTCCGAATCTTTGCATCTCGAATGATTTGATGGAAACCAACTCATCCTTAATGCCATTTATATTCAAATTCGCATCTCCGGGGAACCAGAGATTAATCTCGCACTTCTGTTCTTACGGAAAGTGACTAATCAAAATGGCTCGAATCCCATTCGGCTTCATGTTTTTATTTCGCCGCCATCTCGATGATCCAGACGTTGATTGCAGCGTCTCGCCATGCAGATGCTCGGGCAAATATAAACCGAGCCCAAGTCCTAAGAGCGCATCTCATTTTCCACGTCATCTGCCACATTAATCTCGTCTACGCTTCTCGTTTTCGCCACGGAATTAATGCGGCGCTGTTACTCAATTACGCATTAGGGCGAATCTCTCAAACACGAAAGGGTTTTGGCGGGAAACAACACTCATCCCATCCTCTGACGCCATAAATAGTTTAGCTTCAGCTTTGTTAAGGTACGAAAATCCCCGATGACAAGTTGGTGGGCGTTCCTTCGCCCCAATCCTCGTGATTATCTCTTAAATACTGTATTTGATGAACGTGATGAAGCCGAGTAAACGCGACGAGGATTTTAAAGTCGGCCGAAACTTGGCGAGAGTTTATGTTCCGAGTGTAGTACGTCGAACGATCCGACTGCTGCGGAGAGGGCGACAAAAGGCGGTGAATATCTTCTCGCTTTATTACTCCAGATATTCATAACAAAATCAAGAGCATGCCTATAAAAACATGTCGCATCCAGAAATTGTTTTTCAAGAGGAGTTTAAAGGCTTCTAATCTGCCAACGTTGCCAAATTTTCACATTGAATAAGGCCAGAATAAATAGTGATTAAAGGAAGAATAGCACCAACTTCTAGTAAAGAAATTTACTGCATTCCATTAAAATTTTTATTTATCACTTAACGGTGGCGGAGTGGTTAGTGTGCTAGCACTCCAACCCTAAAGTATCGGGTTCGAATACCAGTCGGATTTTACTGGTTATTGAGTGCTTGTGTGTGTTTGTCCGTTGTTATTATTTAAAGTCCACCTTTGTAATTGTCCAGTTAACGGATATTTGTGGATGCATTGGGAAATATATGTTTTAAACATTTTTCTGCACAAAGTGCTATGATGACCATGTTGTGCCAAAACGGTAAAGGGAGATTTAATATCAATAAAGGATCAAAAAATTACATCGTTAAATGCTATAAAATATTTTATTAACAAATAGAACATTGCTAACACCCTACACACGATAGGAAATGAAAATATAGATATAAAATGAGAATAAAATACAAGTGTTTCGATTGGCTCCATTACCTATTTTGCTTGAAAATGGATGACAATTTAATTTGCAGAAAATTGAATACATTGAAATAATGTTTGTAGCCTTGTAATTGACATTGTGATCTTAATTTATGTGCATGGTTTTATCGAAACGGTTCATGTTTAATTTACAGAAGATTATTTAACTGTTTGGATTTAGTTAACAGTCAATAAGGCTAGATTTTCTTCGTGAAGCATTGGAACTACGTAAGGCAAGTTAGAAATATTTGAAACTCTATACATGCACATCTTAACTATCGGTCTATGACATATTTGTATATCTTAATAAACTTTTAAAATACCTATATAGAGGTGAAGAAGAATGTTTGAAGTAGGGCAATACAGAATTACAAAAAGTTTCTTTATGGATGCAGAGGCGTGGCTGTTACCAGTAAATTAGTTGAAGTTGAATTAAATGGCCATTGACTAACTATAAATACGGGAACATTAATTTTCGGAAAAAATAGTTAAAAATAGACCATAGTATTGAGGACAACACTTTTAAAAAAATCGGCGTACATAGGTGTAAATGCTGATATTTTTAGATTGGTCTGCTTTAAAGGTTTTCTTTAACTTGAAAAAATACTTAATAGGAACAGAGAAATTTAATGCTGCCACCAAGCCTAGAGAGAAAACCCTTAACCACATGCCGAACACAGAAATTTAGCCCTCTGAGCATAGGTGTTTCAACCTACTATGTTACCTTCCTTTCCTTTATCCTTAGATATAAAACGTTCAAACTCTAAGTATCTTTTTTTAAATGAGATATTACATTTACCATTTCTCTTCGAATTTTCTAAAGATTTTTATTTTTCTTATTTTTAGCATCTTCCACGATTTAAAAACTAAAAACAAACATCTTCATAAATTTCAGATGATATCCGCGGAAACTTTCCTTAAATTCTTAAAACGTCCCTTAAAAAATTTTACTAAATGGCATGGCATATAAATGCTTTCAACACATTATCTAATAATAAACTATAAAACAATGACAACTAAGGTTTCCGTTATAACAACAGCGCATCAACACATCTTATTACATTGAAGAGAGATTTAAAATTAAAATTTCATAAATTTTGATACTTGAGATTTCCATGCTTACAAGTTTTTCGAGAGATTTATTTTATCTTTCATTTCCTTTAGCGGAATCGGTTACTGAGATAGCTAACAATGATTATATAGCTCAAGCATTTGGTGGACCAATTATCATTTCACTCTCAGTTCGTGATCGCTTCTCTTAATTCATGTGATAGGTACTTTTGAATAGGAAAATTCCGGATTTAATAAAATGTCGGTACGAAAGAAAAGGGAGAGATGGGAAGAGAAGGTTGAAAAAAAATGGGGAAAGGTAGGGTCGAAGCGGTTCAATCCAAGGTCAGGAGATGAGTTAGTGATGGAGAAATTTAAGAAGCGTTCAGAGGGCGTTGATGATCGTTTCCGTGGTTATTAAGGGTTACTGGGGGAATGGGTTAAAAGAGTTGGCGGTTTTCGAGCAACCTTTTCAGCGTCTGAGGGAAAAGAGAAGGTCGAGAGGAGGAGAAGATGAAAAAACGAGGAGAGGATGCGGGGATGAAACCTGAAAGCGAAGAATTTGGAGAAAAAGAGTAAACATTTTCCCCCTGAAAATCTGGGCAAAGCAAGATGTTCGGAATAGTTGGAGTTATTAAAATTTTCCGAGGGATGTATTAATGAGGAAATTTCGGGAGTGAAATTAAAAACGAGATGCACGGAGCTAGAAGTTCGGAAAGAGATTTTGCTCGTTTGAACTTTTGCTCAACGCTTTCTGGTGCAACTTTTCCAACTTTAGTCCCCCTTTACTTTAGCTGCCTAACAAGCCAACGAGGGATGGTTAATGGCCACATTTTGGATTAATTACTTACTAAGGTTTGATAAAACCTACGCCGTAGATTTAAGTGTATCAAGTAAGGAAATAGTGGACTTAATCGTGCTATTTAAAATCTAATTAGAATGATGACGCGGGACTTATGTTTAATTTGATAGTCACTTATCTTCTCGGCAAATAAATTTTGAAAGAAGATTTTTTGATAGCGTTTATGAATAGTTCAAGGTAATACTTTAGAATTATATTTGAATGCCCGGAATTATGTGCTTTTTAAAGGTATTTTCATGCACCGCACAAAGAAGAACACGCGTAAGTACTTGACTTATATAACCCAATGATAGAGCCTTATCTTCGTTATAAGAGTTTATGAGGGAAATGAAATCGCTTCGTATCATTTCCCTGAGGCAATTGATTGCTCAAAAATTTAATTAACGTTCATAAATAATCACGAACCTAATTTATAGAAGCATATACATTAAGAGGTTTAAGTATTGCAATGTAACAAATATATATTATCCACAACATCGCTCTTCTAAATGTCAAAATGTATATACACACATAGGTCTTAATTTCGGGCAAAATTGGTAGTTAATAGCCCCGTATTACATGCAACCCGTTCCTAAGAAATCGAATAGCGCAACTGAATGGAACAGCCAAAAAAAGAATGAAAGTTAATGTGGAGATAAAAACATACTATACAATAAAAATATAAGAACATACCAAAGACACCGTTTAAAATGTTAAAACAAAATGTAAAGAAAAATGAGCTTTTTCATTTGTAAGTGCGTTGCGCTTTGGCCCTTTGGCCAAATCGCAACGCACCAGAGGGGAGT
>KZ308224.1:735556-760878 GCA_000376725.2 Ladona fulva
ACCCAAGAGAAAGGGATTCCGAAAAACCTAAAAAACCTGTAAACCCTACCAGCAGCTAACCAAGATTTAAGGAAAAAACAGTATATATGTAGATAACTTCCTTCATTAGGTATATAATGACACTATGTGATTACGAAAAATTTCGATAGTGGTCTACTAATAATTAACAAATTAAAATCAAATATATGCTGTTATGCTAAAAATTGTTGGAAGTCACTGGAAATCTCTTTATCCCAAAAAATATTGGAACAAAATTTCATAAAAATAATATAAAAATGATTTTTAATACTATGCTTAATTGTTGTTATATCTCATCAAATTTTAATTTATGAAATACATTTTACAGAGGAAAAAATTCTTTGCCGGAGGATGGGCATTAGCTCTTCGTGATATATAGATTAATATTTATCTGTCGCACGTGGGCCATACTGCATCGAAACGCCCACTTACGTTCTGATAAAGATTACCCACGGGCCTCCTTCAACTGAAACAATAACCAACTTTTGGTGGAACCTCCGCAAATGGCAATTAAGTGCTACGCTGAAATTGTCACATTTCTTCATTAAAATAAATGGCATTTTCCTACAGCAGTTTCATCTCGCATGATTTACTGCCAGCATGTTTATAATGGCTTAATATACGACCAATTTCTTATATTTTACTTAATTTTCTTGAATATATTGTATAACTTACGTAGTTTTTATTTATATCTAACTCGCCTCTTTTTTAATACATCCAGCACTAAAGGGTCACTAATACTTAATGATAAAGATGTTATAATATATGTAGTTAATAGACGTCGATAGCGATAGCCGAGTTTTCAAAGTTTAGTTATGCCTTAAGAAGAATGTAGTGGTTCACATTAGGCTATTAAAACTCTAGTACGAGTTTAACCAAAGGAATAGAGATTAGAAGTTTCTTCAAATAGGTGTTCCTTTCTACGAACTCTTCAATGCCATAAACATATAAAATTCCTAAGCAATAAAAGAAAATAAAAATTCATGGTGATTAGAACACGAGCCAAGTCCTTCCACCTTTTCAAGAGGGCTTTCTAAACAAATTAAGTAATTCTGAACAGAAATCAGTAGAAGTCCCTTTTTTAGGGAGGTTTCGTGGGCATGTTTGTGGTGGCCCAACTTGGTGGCCATGGTCCTCATAGAAGTAATCATCCCGCAAATGAGGCATTACACTTTATGAAAATAATTTTCTTATTCAAAAGTGGATCTCATATTTTAAAACGTATTTCTAGATGTGTTCCTACTACTGACCTACGGTGCATATGATACACCCTTGCCCTAACAGAAACATGGAGACCCTGCCATTCGTTAATTTTTACCAAATTTAAAATGAAATTTATATTGTGGTTAACCAAAGCTTCGATTATTATCATCCAATGCTGAGTTGCTTATCTCTTACCAAATTGAAAAGATCTCAAAGAAACTAACTTTTAACACTGAGTTACTTCTTGAAGACATGTTCATAGAACGTTTCAGAATATACGCTTACTTAAATACAGGAATTCGACTCCCTGATAAATTTGACGCAAATATAGAGGAAAGAATTAAGGAAGAACATTGTGGATAAGAGGACTGTCAAAGAAGATGGAGGAGAAAACAGAGATGAAAAGTCGCGAAAATGAAACGGAAATAAGAGAAAATTGCGGCCATTTTAAGGCTTTAAGACATCGGAGAAGCCTTTATCCGAAATCGGAAGAGAAATAAGAGGTGGCTTAGAAGAAGGGCAAAAGAGTAGCTTATACATTTTTTGCGGCCCTCGATCACTATTCTCCCGTTCCCTGCTCTTGGAACAACGAGCTTCCTTGAAATTATTCTTCCAAAGGAAAAAAATTAGCTCCTGTTACGATGGCGGAACATCCACCTTTTTATATCTCTTCCTCTATGTCACGTTTTCTAGGACAGCGACGTAAAATCCACGTCGCAGCTGTCATCAATTATGCGAAGGCGGAATTCGATATCTGAGAAAAATCCGATTACCTTGAAGCTTTCATTTGGTGCAGTAGTTCCTACATAGTATAAACAAGGTTGCCTTAATGATTACTAAACGGTAATGATGCTATATAAGGGAATAGCATAATAAATTTACATTTGTATTCTACCGTGATGGATATTATATACTTGTTACAAATGCGCTCAGCAGCTTGTTAACAATTCACCTGCACAGGGTTTTTTTCTATATACGTACATAAGGTAAATGGATTTTTCAACCTGGCAGAGTCTCATTAAATGAGATTAAATACAGAGCCTCTTCAGAAACTTAGCATAGTTACTAGGAGATTCATTCTGATACAGCTATAAATAAAGCAAAATTTAGGGAATTTTTCTATTGCTCTCGTCTATATAGTACTACGGGAAGGAATGATGAAACTCTGAGTACATTACATTTTGAAAAATTATCTGTATTATTAAATAGGTAATATTATAACGTCAGGATGTACAGGTAGGACCTAATTATTCTTGGTCGCGATGCATTGCACGGCTAATTTAACACTATCGCGGGTTTTATAATTTACGGTCTTTACATTATGATTAAGTTTATTGAGATTACACAAACCAACTGCTTGGACCGTGACTACGTGGCAGGACTTTATGAAGGAACTAGGAAAAGTAATGGTTATGGTCGTCTTCTGATAAACATTGTGGTTTGTAACTGTTTCACTTTTCCTTGTTCCTTTACTGAGGTTGACCGCTTGAATACAATTAGTAGATTGTTTATAATACCACAAATTTTACAGATATGTAACTTTCGTTGCATTTTTGGACTGAATGTATGGTTAAATTCAAGTTATAGCTCTGTATAAGGAAATATGCGACTTTACAAATTAAATGAACCTATTGAGGAAATACTGTACGTTATAATAATTGCCTTTAGAGGTCAATTAACATAAAATTATCCCCGTATAAAAGTCAATTGCTATTATCACCCGATCTTTTTGTCCTGTGTGTGATTTTGGCGTAGCACGCTGGATATTATTTTCTGAATCTATGATATAGGGTGAAATGGTTTTTATAAAATTCACAGTTGCTGGCGCTGTTTTGTGGAAATACATCATGACGTGAATGAGAATAGTTGTACTTTTTCCACAATATATTTATTTATTAAAAACAAACAATAAAAGCTCACGACTAGATTCGACGAACGATCGCCATCGTCAAGTACAAGTGTCTCCACCACCCACCGACAGTGCACCTCTACCTCCAGTTCCGTGCTCCTGATTTACCCTTTCTTCTCNTTTCGTAAATTTGTTAAGTTAATAAAAATGTGTTGTGGAAATAAGGAATTAGGGAAAGATTTTTTTCCGCCAGTCGTTTTTGCATATATTATGCTCAACGGTTTTAGCATAGACACTTGATGTTGGCGATCATTCGCCGAAACCAGTCGTGAGTTTCTATTGTTTGTTTTTAATAAATAAATAAATTGTGGAAAAAGTACAACTATTCTCAGTCTTATCATAACTAAAAATCATAGTTACCATGTGATAAAAGTAGGTTTTCGGGAATTTTTTGAGTACCCTTTTTAGGTATGTATGAGCGAGAAAATTCAATTAGGTAAATTGAGGTGTAAATGCTGGTTAGATATAGCACAGAAGATGCATCACTAACTGTAAGTAGCCAAACAGAAAATATCTGCATTTAAACCTATATTTTAAAGAGCTGAAAGATCTCCATTGTAAATAATAAACTCAGAGCAAGCGCTTAATTATAATCACTAAAAATATAGCTATATTATAAAATTTCAAGCTAAAAAATTAATTATACCTAAAGGGAGAAAGCATCTCACAATCACAAGGAGGAGAAGCAAGATTTTATTCTTGGGGTTACAGAGGGAAGTATAAATAAGAAATAGAGCGATAGATAAGAAGAAGGTGGCTGAATGAAGGAGAATGAGTACTTCCAATGACGTAGATCAAGAGCGATTTCAAGAGTATGAATCCAGATCCAAGGGAATATAAAAAGAATCTGGGAGAGTGAAAAAGAAGCTCAATTTAGCGAGCCTTTAAGAAGTGGAAGTGGTACGAAGCTC
Source organism: Ladona fulva (assembly GCA_000376725.2). Lineage (NCBI taxonomy): Eukaryota > Metazoa > Arthropoda > Insecta > Odonata > Libellulidae > Ladona > Ladona fulva. The sequence continues at coordinate 739,598 of KZ308224.1, forward strand.
AGTCTGTTTGGGAAATAGACCTAGGAAAAGGAAAAGCTATGAGATCTCGGAAGTGGGCGTTGAGAAAAAGATCCTTGTGAAGTAAGACGCTCGAATAGGTTTACAATGAAGAGGGAGAAAAAAGGGTTTCAAACTCGGCCAACATCGATGAATACACGACAGAGTAAGCGTTTGGCTGCCAACGTTGAGACGGGAGAGATTGATAATCTCACGCGGAAAGAATTCACATGTTCGTGCGCCTTTGAGAAAAACTTTCATGCCTCCAATTTGTTTACTTCTTCGTGCGCAAGAAATCGTTACATCCGAGTAACATGCAAACAAATGTATTTCGGAGGCAATTACTGAATTACCCTCTCATGGCCTAATTTCGCTTGCATTCGTGATTGAATGCAAAAAAATTTAATTAAAAATATCATCAAAATTTGAACTAACTTATTGGAAAGTCATTCATTGATTCATTGGAAGGAATTCATTGGCACGACAATTAGAGGAAACAGTATTACTTTTTAGAAATTCACATTTGGAAGATTTTTTCAATGATACAATAGTTCAAATAATCCGCACTATAAAGAAAAGCCTTCAAGTTTCTTGCTATCAACCTCGCTGGCATTTTAATCTCCGTGTTACTGCGTTCAGAATGAAGTGGACATAGCTGAAGTATCTTCATCGGAAACAATAAACTCAATGTAAGCATTTCATGGTATACATGAATTATAACCCATACTAATGCATCGTCTTGTGAAATGAAGAAAGGAATGTAACATCATATTATAACATATTTTCCTTCTTATAATTTTTATGGAGAAATTATAAGGATAAGAAATAATGCTCGCAATGTAAAAATTAGTGAATGATTAAGTTGATCCTACCAGTAACAAGATCGGACTACGATACGTATTGTTCTTCATTATCAACGGTTGTTACGTTACATTACATGTTACATTACGTCCGTACCAACATTACAGCTGCAGTCTCTTGAAGACAAATTGGGAACTTCATTGGAAGAAAGAAGGCGCTAGAAAACTTTTGCCTCAAAAGCTTAATGAAGAAGTACCTACATCGTTAATTTATTTTATTTTCGCAGGACCCTCTTCGTTGGTAATAGAGTAAGGCTGACAAATAACGAAAGAGAACACCCTTATTACTAATTTCATTAGCTCTTCTGTCATTTCATGATAAAAAATTAACTAAAGGTTTTAACATTTTATTCAACATTAAAATATTATTTTTATTTGAGATTGAAATATGATCACCAAAAGTTTAAAGTTACGTTTCCTACTTGCTGAAGGATAATATACGCCTGGAGGAGGACTTTGCTTTATCTTGACCCGTCTTTCCTTGATAGGATTTTCACGTGAAGGGAAGAATCCGAAGTAAAAGGAAGGAAACTTGCCATAAAAAGCATTCCGTGGACGGAGAATGCGCCGCCCTCACGCACGAATTAAGATGTGAATTCGGAGGAGTAAACGAGAATTAAAAAGGTCCGGAAAAGATCGCAATCTCTGGAGACGGGGAAGTAGTAGCGAAGCAAGAAACTAGATGGAGGCACAGACACACATGTACGCATGGACGAGAAAATGCGGCTTTAGGGTTAGCAGTGAGCATTCAGTGTGTGCTCCGGCCGTTGATCGATTGGGCAATCACGCGATGGCTCGAATCCACTTCTCTCATTGGGCCTTTAAGTCCTCCATTAAGTCCAAGAGATAAAGAAAAAGAGCTTCGAAGAGAGAAAAAGGAAGAAAAAAGTGGGAAGACTGAGTGCGCGCTGGATGTAGTAGAGGAAGGTTGGAGAGACAAGAGGGATTAGATGGGAAGAGAAAGAGGCACAATCACTCTTATTTAGGAAAGGATTAATATTATCGAGCCCATTTGTTTTCATTTACACGGCTACAGTCAAAAGTAGGAGTGTCTGCTACGAATTATAGACACTCAAAGCGCTGTATCTGTTACAATAAGACGAGCGCTACCAGGATATTACGAGCGAAACAAAATTCACTCGGATTTTAAACGCTAAATGCACATATCTACGACATGACGTGGACATCATTTTTCATTGCCGCTAAAATCATTTTGTTGCATCTCTGCAAATCTCTGTGTGTCACGTCTAAAAGTAAGGCTCATTTTTCATCTACGTGAGTTTCAGGATGAACGCCTTAGTACTGGATGAACTGCTTAATTACAAGATTGCACTGCAGCTGCCTTCTGATTTAACAAGAAATATTTCATAAGACAAGCAGACCCGCTTATGAATTGGTACAGTGTATGTGATACTAAAAAGCGACGTATTTGATTCTGTAATAATTTCCAAAGCGTCTGCATGTATCACATGCGTTACTTATAAATCATAAAGTTACTTTAATTTTCCTGCCGTTAGAACGTAGACTTTTGGTTTACGTTACCCCTTTGCCTTTATTTTATTCGCCGTTTTTTGGATCTATTAACTTTTAGAATAAAGAAAATATCAATTACATATCTTGCGGGAGTTAAGGTGAAGACTGTAACTAAATCTTTAAAAAGGTAACGTTAAAATAAGTTTAACCCAAAGAGTTCTATATGGAACTCTATACTTAAATTAAAACAAAGTAATCAACTATATTGAAGTTAAGTCTACCTAGCTCTTATTAATAAAGCAAATTCCACAAACAAGTTTCCTTAGGAAAGAAAATTTTATGGGAATGACACAAGGTAAAATTTAGTTAATCTATAAACTATTGATTTATTATTTAAGTTAATTTTCTAGAAATGTAAATTAAATCTAATTATTTTCACTAAGATTTGATTTATTATAGTAAATATCAAGCCGAGGAAAATTCAGAAGTCTTAGCCTTGCATAGGATAAAATTGAAAGTGGAGAGTGGCGTAGGTTGCCACAATTGCAAGACGATAAAATTGCAATGCATGTTATTTACGACTGAACACAATGAATACCAAGAACAACGTACTGACAAGGTACTGTCAAGTAGCCATTGTCATTTATATTTGTGGAAAGTAAAAAGTAAATCCAAGTTTCTTCATGAGCATCATTCTGCCAAATTAAATTGTTAATAATGCCACTAAAAGTGGATACTAAATTCATTTCGAAAGCCGTTTCCGTGGTTTTAGTTAAATTTTTAAGATAGTGAATAAGTCAGAGAAGGTTGAAAACAAATTTGCCACTACGCAAAGATGGTGTGTATATGCGGTTAGAAGTACCTTCAAAAAGTATTAAAATGCTACGAAATACCTCACTAATGCCTTTCGCAATTTATTGATATCAATTGTGGGACACTGTGTACTTTTCATACACATGTGGCATGTACTTTTGCATCCGAAGAATTCCTAAATGAAAATTAGAAAATAACGTTTTTCCGTTATTGTCAATACATTTTGGAAATCATATGAAGGGTGGAGGTATAAAACAAAACGTATGGAAGAGTATATAGAATTTCGGAATACTTTTAGCATCTGAAAATTTACTTTTCAGTTGAAATTATAAAAAAAATTGTGGCATGAACAAGGAATAATAACAAAATTATGAAATTGCTGGATGAACTTTGCAACTGTTAAAACACTTGTAGCTTAAATATAGCGCACATTTATACAGAAACACAAAACTGATATTGGGATGATTGGCATAATAAACGGAAGATTATCATGTTTATAGAAATAAAGAAATACAAATACTATTGGTAAACAGGTTTCCATCAAAATAATTAAAATTACAAAAGTTACAAAGTTAAAAGTTTTTGAAGTACACAAGTAATGAAAAATCCACTCGGTACCAAGCAACTGTCTTCGAATATCGGCTGAAGAGTATGAAAGGGAACCAAAATGGAGACGTTTCTTTAGGCGCATATCGGTTATTTGCTCAAATACGACGCACCGGATGAGAGAAGGAGAGGCTGAGTCGGAAATAAAGGGAGGATTTGGTAGAGGAGGCTGTTATGCAAGGTGAAAAACCCACGTTCTCGAGTTGGAGACGGTTGGTGGGGAAGAGAAGCAAAAGAGGAAATTGAAAGAGGGTAAGAACGAAAGGGGCTGGCTGAAGGAGTGGGTAATTTAGTGCGACGAGAATGGGTAATTTATGAGCACGTACTGAGAAAAATACTTACAGAATAAAGTTATGAATACGTGTGAGAACGAAGGAAAGAGTCCAATTTGCAGATAGATCTTAAAACTCAAATTTTAAGACCGATGCTTTTATTTTCGTTTTAACATGCTACGTTAATAGGAAGTGTGTGAAAACTATGTCCTGACCGATTTTTTGGCTTAGTCAGCCGAGTGATTATGCAACTCGCACTACAGTTTGTAACGGGGAGAAGTATAAACAGCAGGATACAATATTTGTTCACTCTGCAACGTATCCCGCTTTCATTGTTTCAATCCTCAATAAATCTCATACGATAGGATCTAGCGAAAGATTATAGGTGAAGTATCATTAATTTATTTTTTTATTAATTAGACACTATTTTTTGGGGTTAAGTTCCCTTATTGCGGACATTACGTTCTATCATATTTTGCTTATATATCGATGTCAACATCATTCCAAATATTATTGAAAACTAATTGAACTTGTGAGGTGTCCATATTCTGATTAGAAACTATGAATTAATGATCAAAAAGATAAAATAAGTATAACTTTTTTGGACTAATATTATTTTTCCTTTTTATCAGCCTTATTCTTTTTAATATTTTATTAAAATTCCATTTGTAAAGTATCCTTGAATACTAACCTTCAAGAGGAGAAAAATCGGAAAGAGGAGAAAAAGAACTGATACAACAAACCTTGAAGTGTTCATTTCTTTCGTACATGAAGGTAAATCGGGATCAAATGGCGGAGGAATACATACCGAAAAGATGCAAGGATAGCATAACGGTAAACTTGAACGGGAGTGAAGATATGGGAAAGTTGTCTTTTTATGGTTGCACTACTCTCGTAGACTGACTGATATAAAAACAAAACTAGGAAAGTAAACATTTAATCCGAAATTCATATCTGTCTGTTGTGCTTATACTACCTATTAATTATTACCGATATACGCTACTGATGGGATAGAAATTATGATTTAAACCAATTACATTGAAAATTTCCTAAAAAGAGATATAAATAACACCGCTGTCGTGTATAACTAGGGTCTTAGTAACGTTTTGAGATAAATTTACCAATCTCGATTTATAAGGATGTTGACCATAGAGCAAAGTTTCAATGGATGCAGAACTTGATATCGGATTGAGTGGAATGATCGGAGTGAGTTTCAGATAGAGACCGTTGAGATGGTGAAGGGAGTGACGACAGGAAATAAGGGAAGAAATGGAAAAGATGGAGATAGAGGGCGGTGAAAGGCAGGGGAGGGAACCACTCGGCGCCCAGACGATAAGGAACTCAACAAAGAGTGAGAAAGCGGGGAAGAACATAATTGACAGCGGAGTTACGAAGATCGATAAGAAACTTGAAAGAAAGGAAGATATCGAAGGGAGAGAGCAACTCGTAGGAAAAGGGGGAAATTGAAAATTTTGGGGAAACGAGTACTTGATGTCTACCATTGAACCACGACGTTAGTGGCGCTAGATTACTTATCGATACCACACTACAAGTATGGCAGAAAAGACAGGCGATGAACCAACGAGCTTGATTCTGAAATTGTTTGCACAACTATGTTTTAGTTGGAGGAAAATAATATTCAGTATCGAGCTATTCCGAATAAAGTTGTTATTCATATAATCTAGAGCTTATACGTGGAAATATTATATGACTCATTTTTAATTCCAATGACGTTTAAAGCTTGCTGTTCCAAAAAAACTGACATGAAAAGATCAGAAAATCCTGAACGGCTTTTGATATATGAAAAGAGTTTAGTCAAATTTAAATCGTTATGTTATTGTTAAAAGTGCTTCGACTGCTTCGGTCATTTTGCACGTAGGCCCCCACTGGGAATCAAACCCGGGACTGCTTTCACCGAAGCCGAACGCGTTGCCCACTTGGCTATCCGGGAGCCCAAATTTAAATCGTTCTCCAAATCTACAACTGCAGCATTCGACACACTTTAAAAATCTCAATGCTATGCTCAAACATAGCCAAATCAATAATCAGGAATGAAAGCTTTCATTCTGTTAAACTAAATAAAGTATTCAAACCGGTAATGAGCTAGACATTCTAAAAATAATGCAATCCTACGAAGTAGCAGCATTGAAGGGAAGTATTATTAGGATGAAACTGAGAAGTGAGATGTGTATTAAATAAGTAAAAATTCAAAACACCCAAATTTAGCAATGCAAAATAGTGAAAATACTACATCAAGAATTAGTTTATGAAAACACGAATAAACTAATAAGTTTCATAAACGTATCACGATCTGCCGGCCTGACTTAATAAAATTATCACTACGTTAATAAAAATGGTCATTGAAATTTACAACATTCACATGGTGAATGTTGTAAATTTCAATGACCATTTTTCAATTTCACATGGCTTATTTAAGAATCTAAAAATAATACGGAGAAAATGTCTTGGGAAGTAAGTCGAGTAAAAATCCTGTCTACATGACAAAGTGGTGATCATAAGAGCAATAAAAATCGCCGGAACTTGAAAACAAATTTGGAAGGAAACAGTAACTCAAGAAGAAATGAAGCCGAAGAAGATAGAATAGGTGCAAACCCAGGCACAGGAGAATGGCAACTATAAATCATATGGGATATACGTAGTGCAGCGGGACGCTCTGAATGACGGGGGTGGTGAGGGGAAAAATACTCGTTGCGGGCAGGAAAGTCGCTGAAGATGCCACTTAGATACAATCTCATTATGCCTTTTCCACTTCTTCCGTTTGCTTCCTCCCCTTATCCTCCCTCTCATAACATCTTCAATTTTCCTTATCTCCGACAACCGGCGGAAACGTTTCTTTTTTGGGGAGTGTGAAGTTTAGAGCTTTTCCGATTCAATTTTCCTCCTGCTCCATTTCCGCCTCCTTGTTTTAGTTTCACTTTAATTTAGTTGCATCATCCCATCCATCTCCGTGTGTTTAGCTTCATAGTCAGTTTTGCAGAAGTTCACATCATCGCTTGTACTTATTTGTGTTTGTTTGTGTTCTCGAGCAGAATAATACAAAAATGTGAAGTTGATTTAGATGATTGGACACTCAGTGAGGAAAAAAGACGATGTCGATGTGCGTTTTTATGTGTAAGACTTGAAATAGAGTGAATCTATTGTAAAATGAAGCTCTCAATCATACATGGAACCAAGTTTCTACGCCACATAATAATAACTGGTCAGTTTCCGTTCAATTACAACTGCACATGTATTTATATATTGCATATTTTTGGGAAAGGTTTTTACGAATAATACAAATAAAACTGTAAATATGTCTAGATACCCTTTTATCAAAGTTTTACGTGAAATGGGCAAGTGATTTAAGTATATGAAGATGATAAAAGTAGAAGAGCAAAACGTTTCATAGAAATAAAACGCAGATGACATTTTTCGATCATCAAACTTATGAAACAGAGGACTGACTTCATATTTCTTTATACATTCATCCGTTACATTAAGTTTTATTCATGCTAGTTTGCATGAAATAAAAACCTTTTACCTTCACGAATTTTTTTACACGCCTTACTTATGAACGAGTTGTTGTGACTGAAATGGTAAAATATTTTATATGCAAACGTCTAGCTCTCATAGGAAACTTCCTCAGCCATGCTGGCCAGCTTTCATTAATTTAATCAGCCAACCTTCGAGTGTAAAATCAAGCCATGGATAGTTTTATGCAGTTTATTAAGACATCTGTCTGTTTGATTGCAGACACATACTCGTACCCGGGAACAAGCATATACATATATGTATCTAGAAAATGTAGCATTTAAAAGGATTAACAATTTATTCAGTTAATAGACAAAATGGCTGTTTCAGAAAGGATTTATTACATGGTCAGTGTAATAAGAGGTCGGAAAAGCCACTCTTAACTAAACGATCTACGATGGATATTTATTTACAATACTTTATGACGATCCAAATGAATAAAGGAACTAAGGAAGTAGGGAGTAACTGGGATTTCAAACATTATCTATCTGGGCGTATGTGCATCCCAACATATTTTTACTACGGATCCCCTACAAGTCGAGAAAGGAATTAAAGTAATCAATTCAGCTATCTTTATAACGTTAAATATAACAATTAGTTTTGCACGTCATCATATGCTATATTGAGATGCGCTCTTTCTTAAGAAAAAGCGTAACTACTGCGGTAAACCATTTGAGGTACGTTGCTGAACCCAATTGAGCAAACTAGACAAACTGTCTGTTTCCTTTTTCAAGACATTTGAAGTTAGAAAAATCTTCCCTAGAGTGAATAATATGGGTTCATGTCTGAGTCACGTCCGATTGTTGTAAAATCCTTCTGCACATCATCCAGACTCACACATCAATGTGTTAGTCAAAAAGCCTATCTCCTATCCCTTACGAGAATGGGCGGGCCGCTTCAAAATTAAAAGCGGCCCGTATTGGATAACCATGAATGGAGCCTGAACTTAGCATACATGATACTATCAAGGAAACAACTTTAGTAAGGAGAAGCTATTATAAACCTCTCTACTCAAAACTCAAATCTCAAATTAAAAACCAATGCCTCGAGTCAGCTTCTTAGAGTCTTTAATCACACGAAATGAATATTCCAGCTCGTATATCTTCATACTCGCGCATCGAAGAAACATCATCTCAGCATATTCACGACACATTTCCAAGTTGAGCAGAGGGGGTGTCCCAAAACACAGGCACTGGACATAGATAAAGCACTCCCACGAAAACGGACCACTCTGAGGTGAAAGAAAGTGGAAAAGAGATCCCGTTACCTTTGAAGCCTCCTCAAGGAAAGTAACGGCGTCATGAATGGAAAGAATAAATGACTATCAGCTTGGAAAGAAGAACACCAAGGCATTAAGAATGTCCAGGGTGTTGGTCCTCCAGAGGTTTCTTATTGAAGCACCATATCGCAGCATCTTTGCCTCAAGAAGAAACAAAGCCGGAAAGGAAAGCATACAGAGAACCTTTTTTGAAGTGTCACAAGATGGACGTTTAACTGTGAAAAAACCCTTCGCAATACCTTCCTTGATCTCGGCATACGTATCTCATTCGGCGGGAGAGAAAACACTCCGCTCATCCTAAAGACACTTGCTTTCCTGTGCTACTTTTTGCGGTCTCTTTCCCGAGTGTGTTATTTATCTTTGGGCTCGTCTCACCGTCGGGAGTGAGTTATAAATATATGGCAGATAACGAGAGGCCTTTTTCTTCTATGCTTCCTGGAAAAATTCCGGACGGAGTGACCAAACATTTTCCCGAGCCTTTCATCGTCTTCATTACCCATTCCTTCTGAGGCTAAAAAAGATATTTTTTTCCTACGGGAACCACAGCTTGAATAACGTCCAGTTTTTTCCGCTCTCCTCGTGTTACGACGTGCGTTTGTCCCCTGTTTTATTAAAAACTGGTTTTACCCACTCAGTTTTTAAATGTTTACTATTTGCGGGTTAATGCAAGCCGGGATAGAACTTCTTTACCCACGAAGGAAAAGTGGAAAACAGGGCGGTTTCTCTGATCCGTCGCCGAACCATTTTAATTCGCCGCTCATGACATAATCTGAGATGGGGCTCGTAAATATTTCACGCTCCTGGACCGCCAAATAGTTTTTAATATCAAGAGCCAAAGATGACTCCGACGTCATAAATTTCACGTAAACTCCCCACTAAAAGATAATGAATGTCGTTAAAAATTAAATTCCTCCCTATGAGGTCATATCTGTGGTTATGAATAGTGCCGTACTTTAAGGCTACTGTTAACTAAAGCTATCTTCCATTGATACTTATCAGTAGATGAAAATGATAACTTTACTTGTAACATGAAGCATATTTATCTACTGCCAATCTAATAAATTATAATAGTTAATGCGTTCCGTAACGTATTCATCCCGATAGCCAATTTTAATCTCAATCGCTGAACCAGTAGGAATCAAAGCCTTTGTAACTGAATGAGGCTTACTAGGCAATATGAGGAATAAGGCAGTTTGGAGTTGCCTTTTCCAATGAGCCAGAATAGTATATGGAAAACAGAAACTTAAATTTACTAAAATGACCATTTGAATAACAATGTTATTGTGTACTATTTAGCAGGGCTAAACATTAAACACAATAGTACACATTAAGCTGAACCAAACTTAAAACCGAATCCAAAAATTAGCGTTTTTTCGCTGGAGTAAAGACCGAACCTGAACTGAGATATTAAAATCCTTGAAATTGAACCGAAACCGGAAACCATTATATTTTTCCATTCCCTTCACCGGTTTTCATTCTCGTCGAGTGGTAAATTAATAAATATTTTCAACGGTTACTTACAGCACAATGTTTGATGAAAGATTTCATGCTTTCCTGGTGTATGCTGTAGATGAAGTACTCTAGGGTTCTCCACCAGGTTAAGTTTCTCCTCCATCTAACCTGGAGAACCCGAGAGGACTATCGACATTTAAACATCAGAAATTTTATTGAAAGAAATTACATATAAGAGTTACGCAAAATAAACACTTTGCGCATCAAATCATTGCAAATTTCCATACTCATGATATGGTGCTTTCGAGAAATTATCTTTTGATCATTAAATCTTTACTGCTATTAAAAACGGGTTCAGGAGCTGAAGACTTATCGAATGAAGCTACGCATAAACCAAACGAATAATAAAATTAACCTTATTAGGTAAAATCCAACGCGTTGTTATCCGTGATTGTTTAATGCCGTCGTTAAGAAGTCACTCTTAAATCCGATCTTGATGAAGCTTCCTTAAATTCAATGTCCCAACAAAAACACGCTTAAAAAGAACATTATGAATGTATCCCTCTGTTTATGCACCAGCATTTTCTCAGTGTAGTTAAGCTGAATTTAATAACCCATCAAGCCTTTGAGATCTAAATTAAACGAACGAGACGCAAACATTCGTATCCCCATCGTGTTCTACGCTATTAAATTAACCGGTATATAAATTGATTACCGGACGTTTATTTCAACCGTGGATTTGACTTGAGAAAGAGATTTTCTCCGCAGTCGCCTCATGCTTTAAAGGCTAATGAAAACAAAATCCGAACTTATCTGCAGAAAGAAATTTCCTTTGAGTAATAAAATGGTTGGGAAACGACCAGAGATTGTTCTTTAAGGGACAAAAATAAAACTATGCTCCCTATTTCAATTGAAAACTAGGATTATCGCGAAGGGGAGGAGGTAGGATGAAATGTTGGGAAGTTAAACGGTTGCGAAACGATACGTTTGTAATTTTAAGAACACTGAGTAATTACTGTTCATTCTAGCAGATTCTCAACGCTTAGGAAGAATACTATTCAATGCAAATCCTCAATTCAATTCTTATTCTCTGCCCCCCTCAGGTACAAACGCAAGTGATATTTGCTGTTAATGTGTATGCATCTTCGTATGTAAATTCGTGATTCGGAATAAATATATCTTAATAGATGCCAAGAGTTTTTTTTTTCAAAGTACCGTAAAGTGATCTTTAGTGATAGTACCATAGGACTTTAGTGATAACTTGTTTTCCTAGAACTAGAACTCGGATAGAATTCTCTCAATATATCTTCAGATGATATGATTTTATATTTATGAGAAATTCGGAAGTTGCCTGTTCATTGTTGATCATTTTAATGTATAAAGTCACTAACCTCACATTGTTTCGTTCTAGAATATTACTAATTATGTGTGAGTGCTTCATTGAGTAAAATGTGAAAAACATGACTTTCATGTCTCCACCATTAACCATTACGTGAGGAATTTATATGAGTCTTACTTTTAAATTTGATATTTAATTCGTTTACAACGATAGCTTTATAATATGCCGTCTTAAAAATTCAACATAGCCATCATTTATTAAGAATGATTGCAGACAGTAAATAGAAAAATTATAAAATAAGCTTTTCCCTTTTAGACATTATATGTAAAATTTATATAAAATTTAATTCCCTGCTATTTATTTAAATTAAATTCCCACCCTGAATTCCCTCTCTGACCTTTCAAAATTTAACATTTTCCTTTTTACCCCAAACAACTAAAATCTAAATGTTAATATCCTGAACTCCCTTTAGCATCTTAATACTTTTTATTTAATTGTTTCATTAATTATCAAAAGTGGTTAAATGACAGCATTTGTAATGCTAGCTGTTAATGCAAGGTATTTTAGTCTTCATTGTTTGATTGAAGTATTAAAGTAAGTCCTTATCTATAAAAGTATCAAAATTGATGATCACCTAAAAAAAAGTAAACAAGAGTGACTATAGGCTTGATGATTTAATGGAAAGGCAGAGCGAATTCGATGTGGGCAGGCTGTGTTCGAAATAGGGGATTGGTGTATAATTGATGTAAGGGGTGATTTAGGAGGAGAGTGGAGGCTGGGGAAGTAGTGTTGAGGAAGGAAGGCGATCACGCTGAATGATACGGGACAGAAGACGGAATTGAGGGAAGGGAAATGTTGGATTATAAGTCTAGAGAGAAAACGAATGGCCGAAGAGGGTCGACAGAGGAGTGACCACGCTGGGAATAGGAGGGGTTTCCTTGTGGAGTGGATGGGAAACACGAATTAAGGGTAGATGGACGATTTGGCCTTTTTGTGTTCACCAGGCCCAATCTATCAAAGTTAAAGCAATGTAAATAATCATGAGAGTGAGCGATGAAAATAGCTTCATATTTGAGATAATATAGTTTGGTGTCATGAGTGTCTGAAAGTGCACTCATTGAGTATCGTAATCTCTGACATAATTTGGTTCTCTGAGAGAATTCTTGAACTGAGAGCTTTTAATTTACAATTGAAATATGGCAGAAAATTAAGCAGGTACTATTCTCTCGCAATTTTACGATAAATTAAACATAATATTTAATTTTAAAGCAATAAATGGTAAATAAAGAAAAATTTAAAGTTATATTTATAGAACAAAATTACCTGCATTACCTACTTGTAACTGAATATAAATACCATGCATTAAAGTTCTGTGAAAAGTTTTGCTTAAATTCATTGCATAAAACCATAGGAAAGAATAATGATACTCGTATATAGTTATAAAGTACAGTTTAGAGTGGATATGGTACAATAGCGTTAGCCACCCTTAACGTTTTAAATTGCTTCTTACGTTTTCCAGCACTTTTCTTAGTGTCAACATTTTCATAAATTTTCAAGGTACTCGAAAATAATAAATTTCTTGGAATTTTAAAGTCATATAAAGGAAATGAAGCTGTTGATTTTAAATAAATGAACACATGATTCAGTAATATCTTTAAGCGTGTAAAATACGAATCCGTAAAATTGTGCACATCGAAGCTCGCTTTTTTCAATGAAACAAATATATCTTCATTAATATTCGTATTGATGCATGCAAAAAAACTTTTACTTCAACAAAGTATTCCCGTTTAAATTATCCTTGTTGAAACTCCAATGTGAATTCCAATCAGAACTAATATATGCACCCCTCATACTTTTCACAATTAGGGATTCATTTGAAAAGCTTCTGCATTAATATTTCTAAACATCTAAATTCTATCTTCATTATACTCCGCTAATTATCTTCCCAAAAAAAAAAACGTCCGGCCGCCATCCATCGAAACCATGGCGGGAATATTCCCGCATAATAAGAGCTTCGAGAAGAGGGTTTTTCCCTACAAAAGAGCGGCAGTAAAATTAAAAGACCCGCAAAACGCAGGAAAAAGAGACGTCAAATAGAAAAAAAAGAGCCGTAATTTTTGGGGCAATTTGTGGTGCACTGAAGAGGCGTTCCAGAACAAAAATGAAAGGAACGAATTACGTCACAGGAATTGCTCCCCTCTCCTTCCATCTAACGACCCATTTCCCCGCCCGAAAACCCAGTCGGGTCCAGGTCAGGTCCACTACGTAGGGTCATCCATCAAGAGCGCAGCGGTTTTGAGGGAACGGCAGAGCGGTCGCAGGTGACAGCTTTGCAAAGAGAAACCACCGGACGGCGGACCGGTCGCGCAGGAAAGGAAAGTCTGTTTTCCATTGGAATTCCAGTAGGAAAATAGGTTGGTCATGCGATGGCCCGCGACTTGGGATTCGCATTAAGTGTAAGGGGAAACCGGCGATCTATTATTTCGGGGTTGCGGAGGATTGCTAATCCCATTCGATAGCGGAGGTGCACGGTGGACCGTTATTAACGTTATCAATAATTCGGAAGCGGCGGGGATCCTTTCCATTCATTTCTCTGCATATTCTCCTGTCGGCATCGCGCGTTTTTCACCTCGGTTATCTAATATGTCATACCGGTAAATATTATGAAGGGTTATTTAATACATGCCGCGCCTCGTGAATAAAATATTTGATATGAATTATATCCGATAAAATATACATGTCTTCGATTCTGTATGTTAAAATGACTCACCTTTTAAGTAGTGGGGAAGTGAATTTTTCATTTGGGTATTCCGCGGTGAATATTACATAATCCTGAATAAAACTAGCTCATATGGAGTTTAATTTGGAGCGTTGGCTCTAATCATGTTGACTGAAATGTTTCATTTTATAGATAAATATTTGATTATTTCTTATTTTGAGGAACTCAGGTTATGACCACTATTTTTCAGCGCGAATTTCACTCATTCATATAGGCAAATATGTAATTCGTCATCAGGTGTGACGAGTTTTAGCAGAACTTCGCTGGCTTAACTTATCAGCACTATATATTATTTTTGACTTGTAAACGCCCCTGTCAATCATAACCGGACTTATTTAGTTTAAAAATATATCTATTATCGTAAATATATGGTCCTCCTAAGCACAAAAAAAGTCTGCCGAAAGATCATAATAACTCAATATATTTCTTATCATATAAATTATTTATGATATTTATTTTCTTGTTTTCAAGTCATGAAAGCGTACTTTACGTAATTTTTTTATAAAAATTATAAGAACTGATTATACCCGTGCACTTATATGGGATTATTCATGAAATCAACATTCAACAATGGCCTTAGCCGTCAAATGGATGGGTTGTTTATTTCCCAAGAAAGTACGAATATTTCGTCTATTTTATCAAAGTTCTGGCAATTTCGAAATTATATGAATGATTCACAAAAAAAATAAGATTTTTTGATCATTTTCCTTTCTTTTGGCACTTGTATCAATTTCGAAGGACCATTGTTTCTAATTTAATTTTGTAAAAGCAACGACCTCTGCAAGTCATGAAAACGTAATTTACGTATATCTCTTATGGAAACGTATTTTGTGCTCCTGGGTTCGAACCCGGGCATTTACAGATATGAGAACAGTTTTCCTGGGGGTTACAGCATCGTAGAAACACAATGCAGTTTGTTTCAGATCTCTACGTCAAGTCGTTTCTGAGATAAATAGGGGGACGGACGGACGTACAGACATTTGCTTTATATATATATATGATTGATAAAAACTCTCGTGATCTAATTATCTGGAATGACTATTCTGTTTGTGTTGTGATGCAATGTTAGACATGTCTTAATAAGTAATTACCGAGTGATATATAGCTTGAACTCTTCTTTTACCTAGAAACAATAGAATTATAAAAAAATACTTCTACAGCTCAAGGTGATACGACTAAAAAGCAGGTTTACTCAAATTTGCAAAAGCAATCTTAATAGGTTTCAGAGAACCAATCTCTCTTTGTCTCTACTAAATAACTTCTATAAAGACTCCTTCGCAGATAAAATAACTGAACTTAGCACTAAAACATTGGCTTGGAAAAGATGTATCAAAGGAAACCATTTCGTCATTTATGGTGTGGTATATTTCCTTGAGTTCAAACGATTTTCTCTGAATTGCAACTAAAATACAGGAAAGGGTGATGCTTGCTTCTAAGCCTAAGATAACAAACAGCATATCAATGAGATCCTTATAGAATGTCAAAATGATTAGAACAAAAATGCTGTTTTGCATTCCAGAAAACATTTACGCGTACCAAAATATCCAATACCATTATTTAAATTACGAGATAAAGATATTTAAAGACAACATCCTACTATACATACAAGGATAAAATTGAAAATAAAAATATCTTGCTACAGATTCCCTACAAATAACAATCTGTTAAGACCTCTGTGTTACAATATCTATCTTCGACTTAAGATACTTTAAAATGAGAAAAATCCCATACAAGAGTCGTGGGAAAATTATATCGAACGGGAAATATATTGGATTCAAGAAGTGAATCTTTTGCGCTTAAAGACGAAGGGCGATATGATTTTGGAACTTTTCCTCGCAAAAGTGAAAACTAAATCATATCCTCATATAAAAATGGTCATCAATTCGGCCAAATGTTCTCTCATTCCATATTTCGAGCGAGATTCATGCTGAAAACGGAAGCGAAAGGAAAAGCTTATCGGCAACGCTGCCGCAGTGAAAGTGCTCATTCTGTTCGTTTTTTAACGGACCACTTTCTCACGTCCGTAACATTCGCTTTGGGGCTCATCCATACCCCTTCCCCTCCCTCATTTCCAGATATTTTACAACCAGCCCTCAAATGTCTCCGTCTCCACTTCTTCGCCCTCACTCGCACGCAAACAATCTAAAAAGCCTTTGCGTACTTTTTCTTCCGATAAGAAACGTCTCTTTTTTCACTAAAGAAGGATCGGAATCCGTCTACGCCCATGATTCCGGACCCTTTTCCGAGAAAAACTTTCCTCGACGTACGTTACTACGCCAAGGAATCCTTCACTGGCTAAAAACTTCCTTTCTTCGAGAGTGGTACTTTTCGTTCTCGTCGAGAGAGGCCACTGGCGCTGCTTTTCGTCACAATACGTCGTGCCGGAAATAGACGAAGATTTCACGAAATAAAGGGAGCGAGACGTGAAGGAAAAGGCCGATGGGTTCGAATCGGCAAAGAGAATGGTGATGTTATAGAGGAAGCCTTTAGACCGGAATGGGAATGTTTGCCATTCTGCGATACTTTTTTCTGTTTTCGGATACATCAAAGGGAATGAGATACATCCTGGAAATTTTTTTTCGAGAATAAACTATTTGTAATGATGTATTGCCTCCATCACTATGCACTTGAGCCCATACAGTTATAAAAGCTGGTTACCTACGAGTTTTTATCTGAAAACATGTGTGTTACAAACCAAAACGTAAACATTTAAATAATAATAGTAGCGTTGCTAGAAGTGCTTCGACAACTTATGTCATATCGCACATATAAGCCCCCACCGGGGCCACCTTCACCGAATTCGAACGCGTTGCCCACTTGTCTATCCGGTAGCTCAACATGTAAATAATAATTTTAAGTAATAAGGAAATGTTTGTAGGAGTGCAAGATGCTATCAGTTTGCTTCACTTGAAAGGAAATTGTCTTTTACCAATACACTAAAATATTTTACTAATATATTTGTAGCAGAAAGAAATAGACCTTTACCATTACCGATATTAAAAAAAATCTATATTCTAAAATATGTAAAAAAATTGCAATGATAATATTGAAAACTTATGCGTAAAGTAAAGTTGAGAGGCAGCTGGGAATCCACCTTTCACGACCAGGACTAATTTCTAGTTAATAACAGGTAATGCCGATTTTTAAAAAGCGGACGAAATATAAAACAACTTCGTTAAAATTCATTCAAATTTTGGATTTGGATAACTTGATCCAGTATTGTTCAGTTTAAAAATATCGAGCTCATGACAAATTAGTTTACACGTGACTTACCTCCCATTCATTCCAGGAAAAAAATTAATCCAACCTGACACCAGCATTGGCGACCCAGATTGTAAAATTTCATTATGGAATACCAAAATGTTTATGAAATGAGGGTTGAAAGTGCCACAGAAGCACCATAATGTACATTTTCGAGCTATTAATTCATAATCAACTCTGTGACTTTGGCGAACATTTGATATTAAACGTAAGGATGAGCCGGAAAAATGTAATTTCAGAATATCGGAATGGAATTATCCAATGACAGTCCCATTTTAAGCATTTGCTTATTTTTTACATCACATTATTTATTTGCGATTCTAGCCTACGTGATCGTAAAATACTAAAAATGTCATTACATCTACACAAATACCCTACAAACCGCCTACCCGCGTGTGGCAGTGGGTAATATTACGTATAATATTAAAGATGAAAATAATAAAACTTATACCTAACTCTTGAGTTTCATTTAAAAACCTTCTCATAGATATATGAGAACACTTTTCACGATAATTATGATTTTATGATTATAATCATTCTCCATACAAATTACAGTGATAACCACAGCATAACCGGGTAGTAATTATTAGCTCTATAATGATTAAATTCGCTTTTTGACCTTTTTTGAGCAAAATACATATTTACTGTATGATTGAAAAGAATTTTACAAGAATTAATGAACAAGGTACGTAATAAAATCTAAATGATCAGGCGTAACTTTGTGGGAAGCCATGGTAGTTGAAAAAAGAAGAGAAAGTATTGGTATTGTTAAAAGTGCTTCGACAGCTAAGGTCATTTCGCACGTAGGCCCCCACCGGGAATCGAACCCGGGACCGCTTTCATTGAAGTCACACATTTTCATTTTCACACGACCGGTTTCGCAACAGGAGTAGGTAGCATCATCAGGTGAGCCACTGATGTGAGATGTGAGAGTGAGGCACTGATCAGGCCACCTGATGATGCTACTCAGGTAGCGAAACCAGTCGTGTTGAAAATATACCGTGGAAAATCAACAAAGTCTTTCTCTTCTTTTTTTCAAGGTACGTAATGTCTCTGAATTTTAGACTTAATTTTACAATAATTATTTATTTGAACTTGAAAGGTCCACTAAACTCGTTCTGCTCATAATGGACGCTTACGGAGTAATTACGGATAAAATTAAAGATCAAAGAATGAATGTGAGAAAATTTTTTATGCTATTAAAGGCCATGGGCTTTTTTTTAATTTACAAAAGTGAATACTTGAACATGAGGAATATATTTTACAATAAAAGAATTAATAAACCTTATTACTTATAAATGAGCCGTTGTTGAAGGTTTTGAATTAGACTGTATTACTTTTCAACATTAGGAATCAATACATTTTAATCAACGCATGCATAAAATTTACTTCTTCAGTGATCAATCCTTGGTTTGGTCTTCAGAAGTCTTCCAGTCGGCTCTATTTCTTGCTTTTCTCTTTAATTCCATAAGGTTGATGAAGTCCAGATATTCCATTTTTTACTTTATTTATAAAATACGTAGTCTTTCTCTACCTCTCTTTGCAACCGTCATTCAATATAATATTGTCTACAACAAGCTCTAGTGGCGTTGAACATGCCCTATTAGTATTTAGTCCCTTAGTTTTATCCAGATGTCATTGCAATCCTCTACCCTTCGATAAACTTCTTCAAACGTCACTCTATCCTTTCAAGTAGTCCTGAGCAATCCAATCTTCCATAACACTGCTGTTATAAAGAATGTAGCCTCCTTTTCTGTTCCTTCCTCGTCCACGATTAAGTCCATACAAGACAATACCCCGTACCTATGTTTTCCTGAGTCACTTCTTTGTCCTCAAGGCTGATTTTGTTTGTTACAAAAAGTCGTTCCATTTGCTTAAGAGCCATTATTGCCTGTCCTATCATTCTCATTATTTCAATATTGCTTCTCCAATCTTTAGTTATACTGCTTCTGAGACACTTAAATTCATTCACATCCTCAAACGTTTCCTCACTCACTACTACCGTAACTGAAGCAATTTCTTCTCTGTCATAAGCCATCAGTTTACCTTCTAATTTTGTTCAGCTTCATGTGCATACATTATCGATAACTCTTATCTCTTACTCATATCAACTTTCAATTATTCAATGAAACGGTTTCAGGCATTACCTAGTGGAATTTATCCATAACGAAAATAAGATTAGACACTTTGTGCAATTCCACTAAAAAGACCTTAATGCGATCTGGGTTTCGCTACACTTGTAGCATCATCTGCCTGATGATGCTACAAGCGTAGTGAAACCTAGGTCATATTAAAGTCTATTTACTGGAATTGCACAAAGTGTCTAGTCTTATTTCCGTTTCACTTATTAATTCAATCTAGTAGGAGTTCTAGATTATGGAGCGTTATAACGAGAATTTGCTGAATAAAACTGGCTTTAGAAACAACAACGAGATTAATAGCAGCTGTTATTTCCATTTTAAGAGAGTTATAACTTTTACAAATTGTATTATTATCATTCTTGTTTTAAAACTGTGTTAGATCGGCAAATCCTCGTTACGTCGAAATTCCACAATGTAACAGCCTCCTCCGTAAGTTTTTGGAGCGTTATAGTTTTATATCATAATCGCTGTCTTAATAACGCTATGTACACTCCAAAGAGAACGGTCCGACTTCAGGGCTTCATTTAGAAATACTAATATTAGAGTTTCTGGTTCTTTGAGACACGCAATTCCTCTCCATTTTGAGAATTACACCATTAACGGATATTCCGTATTTTTACTCAAAATCCATTATATCGCTTATCTACATCTAACCATCTGTATTTTACTCAATTTCACGATATTGAGTTCTCGTATCCACTTTGGATGAGTAGCGTTGTGATCCTCTTTCCATCGTGATTCATCAATTATGCAGCATGTGTACTTTCATTTTGATAATGGAGTGTCGTCATGTGAAAGTCTTGTTCTCTCCACCGTTTCAGCGTTTGAGGACTAAAAAGTCTTCTCCTCTCCTTACCTATGCATGCATTCTTATCTGACTCTATGGAAAACATCATACAAATTGGTGCGATAACCACAATATGGAACAGTATAATCTTTGTATAATTATGTTATTTATTGTAAGGCAATCAAAGCTATTTCTATGGCAAAAGAATTCTTTTCCTGATCTTTTACTCATAAAGCGAAATGCATAATGGCTTTTTGAAAAGAAAGCAATAAATGAGAGAAGTAAGTGACATCTCGACATTTTAGACCAAATTCAAAACAGGTGTTTATTCGAGGGTAAAAACTGCACTTAATTAGTCTACAATAAGAAGAGTGAGGAACCGAAATTATTAATACTAAGATAAAACAACTAGGTTTTAGACGTACAGAATAGGACATACTATAAATAAGATATTAAAAAAATACACCTAACAAGTAAAAAGCATTGAATGCTTCAAATTTAAATTATAAATTATGAAATTCAGGAATAATGGAAAAATAGATCATTAAATTAAACATTCGCAAAAATGTAATGTGTCTTTTTATAACACAAATTTAGGTGATTTTGTACAATAGAAATACATAAATACAAAATTATATTGTAAATAAAACTTAAACAACGAATTATGACCAAAAGAAAAAAATATATTACT
>KZ308224.1:772402-783033 GCA_000376725.2 Ladona fulva
AAATTGTTTTGTTTTGTATTTTTAAATTGATTCAACCTTCTCATAAAAAATAATCTCAGTAATACTGAAATCGGATAAGAATAAGATATAAATGTTTTGGGTGTTACAATAAGATCGCAAGATTTTAATTTTAAGATTAAGACTTTCACAATTTTGATAGCAATGTTTAACGATGAGGACGCATTATTGTATCGTGTAGCGCTCCATGCACACTGTACGATACAACAAAGCGCCCTTCTTGTTAAACATTGCTATCAAATGTAGAGTTTAAAATTTAAATTCAAATTCACATCTTGCGCTCTTATTGTAACGCCCTATATCTGAGAACTAGAATACGCGTAGCCAAAATGATAACTTATGTACTCCGGTGTAAACAATTTAACAAGATAATTTATTTATAGATTTGATGTACTGATTTTTATCGAAAACATGTCTTAACTACCAATTTCATTGACATAAACCTCTATTAAATGAATACCCTCTATCAAATGGCTATTTAAAAACAATTAATATATTTCTATTATCGTCAAGAGTATCCGTATTTTAATGAGAACACCTTCTTTGCCTGTTTCAGAATATATATTTGACGTGATACACCAATGATAGCGTTATCCCTTTTTTCGGATGAATTCAATGTTCAGAGAAGAGTACAACATTTTCTTAAAACTAGACTTATACATTAGATGAAGTATACATAAACAAACAACCTCTAGCAATAAATTTCGGTGAAATATTAATAAGGGAGGGTCAGCACCTGTCTCTGTTGAGGAATGCTAAGAAAAACAATGGAGGGGAAAATACGACGAGGGAAGAAAAACAGGGGAGAAAAATGTGTAGGGGAAGCGGTGTTCTTGAGTGAGAGTTTGAGTGTGTTATGGGCAACGGAGGAAGAGCTGAACTTATGATAAATATAAGATGAGGGGGAAGATGAGGAATAGGTGGGGTAAGTAAGAACGAAGGAGAGAGGAGGAAAGTGATAAATCTGAAGCAAAAACTATAGGTTTGCGAAAAAGGATAAGGTGGTCAAAAGGATGAAGTTAAAATTCAAAATTTAAAGAAAAGAAATCGGATCAACATCTAATATATATCTCAGATAGAGCGGATATTGAACAATCATTAAGAACGAAATTGTCAAAACCCAATTCATATTTATCTAAATCTGATTCTGGCACATAAACGTCAAAATGGCATTTAAAACGCAATGAAAATTTCCATAAACTGAAACGGAAAATTAAAATAAGTTATTATCTCAGAAAAAATGTATCTTCCTTCACGTGAAAGCGTACATAAAAACTGGTAAAACTAGTGACAAAAATGTCTTACTCAAAGAGGTATTGCAAGAATTGTTAAGTGCTTATCGTTAGTCAAAAAATATAGCATTATAAGAAATGTTTGCTCAATAGCTTTCTCAAGTACGCTGCATTGACAATAGGTCTTGCAAAAAGACTATAATTTAATCGACTTTTATTTCATAAATTGACGTTGAGTATTCCGCACGGAGGAGGATAAAAAAATTGATCTCGAAAATCGTGCACCAAAATTACGTGACTGTGAAAGAAACCTGAAAGGTTATTAAATTATAAATCGCTCATTACTTGGTAAATCCTCGTCTTTTACGGGCATATTTTGAGTTGATATCGTTTTTACGGCTTCTTTTTTCCTCCTTTGAAACCGCCGATTAATTTTACGGCTGAATAAGACTGCGCGCCTTTGCTGTTCAAAGAGCCACCGAGTCATTTTTCTTAAGGGTTTCCTGCTGATGGGCTAATATTAAGGCCTTATTGCTCTTAGGTGCCGAGTTAAAGTAGGATAGCGCATAATGCCCTTCTTCTTTGAATTTAAGTAATTTGCCCTCGAAGAGAATATTTTCCCAATTACGAATCCGCTGGTCACGATTGCATCTTTCTCCAGTGGCGAAAATTGAGTTTATTTTTCAATTCTTCTTCACCTATAATAATTGTTGAAAACATGGATAAATAGATGTAAAAAATATCATACTTGGAATTTAAAGTCCACACCTCAATGTGCAAAATAAATACCTTTTCTTTGACCTTAAATCGTTGAATCTGAAACTTAATATGAATACATCGATTATAAAAAAAAATTACTTCTTGAGCAGGAATTCTGTACGTTTTCTAAACCACTTGTTAATAAACCCGTTGTGCATAAACTAGCATTCTTCAGTTGGTCAGGTTAGGGGTTAGATACCCCAAGGGGTTAGGGGTTATTTTAACAACCCCAAAGAGAAAAAGGCATGAAAAAATTGTTTGAGGATCGGAACTCGAGCCCGGGTCTCTGACCTTCGAGCTATATTGCCGAAACATTTTTCTTTTGCTCTCAGAGAATCTCAGCCTTATCTACTAAGTCTCCCAACTAGTACGAAGAAATGTTCTGATAAAATAGTTCAATGGTTAGAGCACTCTCCCCGAAAATGGAAGACCGGGGTTCGGGTCCTGTGACACTTTTTCCACGTCCATTTTTCCTTGGGAATATTACAAGCCACAGGAATTTTCGTGCTTTACAATCAATATCCCTGCGTTTGTGCTTTAACGATAGTCTTGTATCTAATGTAAAATTCTACATTCGGAATCACGACGAACAGATTTCTGTCTCAAGAAATAAGACCAAATTTTCCTAAATGCTCCGATGGATTTCAGACAGAAATATCTCGTTGTCAGAGTTCACCTAAGGCTCTCATATATATTCCCGTCGTTAACTTAACAACCCCATGACTTAAGTGATGCATTTAATATCAAAGATTATGTTNCCATTGATATCAGCTAAATAATAATTCTAATTTGTGATTACATAGTCATTTGTACTGACGAAGATGCAAATAAGTTTATTCTAGTTCTTCGGATGGTGAATCTTATGCAGAAAATTATCAAAAATATCTCCAAATCTTAACATAAACATAAATGGTACTCAGGCTGCGATTAGATTTATTTTTCATATTATATTAAAAATGTTCGCTGACTAGCAATGATACATTTACAGTTCTGTAGTTAATACATTCATTTTCACACTAATAATAAGATTAATGTACAATGAATCATGATAAAACTGATGATCTTAACATGGGAACTCAGAATGGGATGACTGAATCATAACCAAATATGAACGCATTCAACAAATACCTATTTAGGTATACATATTAGTTTCATCTTATTAAACTGTACATAGACTAGATGTTTAATAACGTTCCGAAAGCCGTTCGTCGGCAGATGGACCCTGAATGAGATTTCCACTTCTCTACAACTTATTCATGAATAATTTTAAAAAAATGGCTAAGAAAACTTTTATTACTGTTGAAAAGTTCGGTTCATAAACGTAGATGGAATGTTTGCCAAATTTGACACATCAAAAGGTAACACTGTAGGTTTCTTAAAAAAATATAAAGCCAATCTAGGCCCACCGAATGACGAAGATGATACAAATGTCAAATTATTATTTTTAGACGACTAAAGTTTAGATTAATAAACAAACTCAAATTTAGCACAAACTGCAAACTGTGATATACTGTATTTTTACGTTTCGATTTCTCTATTATAAAGCAGGAAAAATTAACTTTTAATTGAAATCATATAGTTTAATAGGTCACATAATTTTAGGGTTACAATGAGTACTCAAATCATGATTACCGACAAAGTTCTTAAAGGTAGAAACGTTAAGGAGAAACGGACATGAAAAAAGTCTGACGGAACTGGGACTATCGTGCCAAGTACCTAAAACCATTTTCCTTGTAGTAGAAACGTTATTAGTGAAACATAAACCGTGAAAAATATCACTTTCCGTCCAATTCTTAGAGAACATCGATACACCTTTAACAAATTAAATCTTTCTGATATGCCAAGGAATAAAGCGTATGTAAATGTAAAAGTGCAAATTAAACCACCATTCCTTAATCTTTTATGAAATGGATTTTTTTATTTAATAAGATGATTTTCTACCAATTACCGTGTATAAGCTCTTTGAAAACAGCCAATATGATGGAAAGCTATACGCGGAGCTGCTGATTATGTCCCATCAGCACAGTTAAGACATTTTTTTCGAGAAAGTTACCTATACTTTAAAATTTATAACCGTAGCATTTCATTTGTTTGCTCCAATTTCGTATCTTTTAGCTAGTTGTAATAAAGACAGTATTTCTTAAGGTTTTCTAATTGACGAGCTGCTAATATAGAATGCTGCAAGCGTCAGTCGCTATCTCAAAATTTTTATCAAGTTTCATTTTCTCTATAGATTTTATGAATCACAAAGGAAACTGCTCTATATTTCTGAATAATTTAAGCTGCTGCACTTCAAAATTAGTAAACTAGGAATATTTATGTACCGCACGTAAACCCAATAACTCCTAAAGAACAGAGTATGTATTGCAGTTTAGTACGTATTACGTATTTTGTACGTATTTTATACAATAAAAAACTCGATTTCGAAACGGGATCTATCTTATATGAGGTAATCTAGGTTAACTACTGTAGATTTGAGAATATTAATTTTAAAAAAACTTAAATTTACAAAAAAACCAAATGTCGCTCTATACCTTATTCACTTTGCTGCCAATGGAATTCACAATTAACACAGTGAAGAATCCTATTTAAACCCTCACGAACAGGATTATCTACTAATCAGAAAACTCTTCCCTTAATATTTCATTTTCTATGGCATGTTCACCGCTCGTCTGTATTGCTACGTTTATTCTCTCGATCTTGTCCATTTATTCTCCTTTATTCTCATCGTCCTCTCCCATTCTCCTTCGCCAAATATATCGCGTCTCCCACATTCCTTACCTTTCGCATCTTCTACCCCTTCCTCTTCCACCCTTCTTCGGACGTGTTGCCTTCATTTCGGATGAGGAATAAATCTTTGATGATACGACTGGGGAAGACACGCTCACTAAAATACTGCTGAACGGGTGTAACGAGTTTCAGAGCGATAAAAGGGAGATAAGAAGGGAAGAGAAGTAGAGGAAGAAAGAGAAAAAGAGGAAAAAGCGATGGATACGGGAAGAAATTGGTGGAAAAGAGAAAATAAAAGATCTTGAGGGAGTCTCTCATCCTTGAGATATCGATAGCAGGAGGATTTTATCTTATAGGCGTAGGAGGCAATTTTT
This sequence comes from Ladona fulva, assembly GCA_000376725.2. Lineage (NCBI taxonomy): Eukaryota > Metazoa > Arthropoda > Insecta > Odonata > Libellulidae > Ladona > Ladona fulva. The sequence continues at coordinate 777,516 of KZ308224.1, forward strand.
GGATTAGGTAATTTCCTACAAAGCACGTATACATGCTCACGGGAAACCACTTCCACGGAGGTATTTACCACGCCAATAATTCACTCCAAAAAGAAAGTTTTGATTTTCAGATGGGTATCGTCAAGGAGGGAAACTTTCACGTGGAGGTCATGCAAGTACCTCATCATGAGTTCCCTTACTCCCTGGTTTTTAATCGATTACTCTGAGGAAACAAGGAAGATTGGAGTTAATTCTTCCATCCGATAAGTGTACTTCTCCGAATATGAAATTTTAGTGAGATTTTCATCGAAATATTTTGGTTTATTTGATTTTACAAATACCTTTGTATTTTTATTCAAGGTGTGACTTACGCTAATTCAATCTTCAAACGTATAATGAGTGTTACGATGTGTTTTCATGTTTGGGACTTGGGAAATGAAATATTTTTACGGATGCGTTATTGGTATGCACATAAAAAGGTGTGCAAATAAACCTTCTTAAAATAGGTTAGTTAAAAGGATATTAGCGTCCGATGAGAATGGAGATAATATTTTCCTATACTTAAAACTTAAGAATACTTGAACGGATTATAGTAAATAACTGAAAATCGCAATTTTGTTGAAAATGTGGAGAATTAATTAGATTCAACATATTTGTACGAATACTTAGAAAATATATACACATTTAAAAAAATATGTAGATCTCCCGAAAATGAAAGAAAATTGGAACATAGTTGTTATTGAATTAGGGATTTTTCTAGAAATCGGTAATGCGGAGCTTCCCGTTTGTCTCTAAACGCGAGTTCTGCCTGCCGACATACGGCTTACGGAGTGTTTTTAAACCTTTAATCTTCCAAAACGGCTTCAGAATATGTTCTGGTTTGATATCTTAATTGGCTAAAGCATCCGCTCAGAAAGTGGAAAATTCCAGGTTCGAGTCCTGGTCTGGTCAAATATATATTTCCATGAAATTTAGATAGTTATTTACGAAATGTTAATTCTTTTGTCACACGAAAATATAAAAACAGTTTGATCACTGATTTTAGGCTCCCAATGGCATCTATGAGTAGTTCATCAACAAATTTCAAATGTATGATTAATATAAAAGCAATTTTAAGCAAGAACAGTGTACATCTAAGAAGAATTTATCCTGCTAGAATTATTTATCTTATCGAATGAGCTATTTGAATTGAACATTTAACACGAATGGGAAAACAGAAGAATAGAAGGTTTGATGGGAAGGAAACAAAACGAGAGGAATAAAGGAATAGTTTACTTATCAGTTATCGTTCGTGCTCGGAGTAATTTTACTGGGAAAAATAGCACGGCAGTTGGTAAACAAAAAGGAGCAAATGGAATTGTCGGCCTTCATTTTTCCCATAGACGTCGAGTGGCTCCTCATTTGCAGTGTCTATCACGCGAGCGTTCATAACCCATTTAATAAAAGCCCGCGTGCGCCGTTTAATTCACCGTTCTTATCAAAAGTTAATGAGAATCCCGTGTCATTCGAGGCAGGTCGTAATAGCAAACAAAAAATATCGCTGAGGTGGCACAGCCGTCCGATAAACAAGGTTTTTTGAATTTTTTAAAATTACTCCAACCCTTGAAAGGATCACTACTTTACCGACATTTGTGTAGCACAGAATTTTGATTAGAACTAGAGATGAAAGATATGGCTCAAATTTTGACATTTGCATGCTGATTTGTGTTTCACATCATGATGCTCAATATTTTTTTGTACATACCACTCAGTTGATTCGTTTTATGTTGATATCATAGGCAGGATAATGACGCGGGCTCATGCTTTGCTGAATCATGCATATACGGGGAAACGTTGAGGGGAAATCCAGCAAGCAATCTCCGTTAACTTGAACTTAATACGTTAGTAACACTATGAAAAATTCCGCATTTTTTTCAATAATTTGATTTCAAACATGTTTTAAAATTTTCATTTCAATCAGTTGGAGTTATGATAATGATAATTTTTAATTATTAATATAATTAGTGATGCATTGATATTATCGATTCGACAAATCAAGGTTTCAGGATAGTTAGTATCGATTTTCGTTTCTTTTTTCTTGTTGACTATTTTACAATCAATGAGCTTCAGTCCCTCTCATATTATAGGATATTCTACTAAAAATGGTAATATATCGACACACAGGAAATGTTCAATATGGAATTAATATATTACCAGAAATATATATAGAATCGATAACTGTTAATAGCTCTAAAGCAATAAGTAATGAAAGTAATGTAATGTTAAATTATATATAATGGACTGTAGACATTCAAGGAGTTATCGTTCTAGATATGATTTTTGGAGGGATAAATTAAGTTATTGCATGAGCTAATTGCTCAAGCTAACATGTAGTGTGTGACTTAAACTTTCTGGAAATAATTTTCTTATATTCACAAATATCTATACTATTCCAAGGTTATGAGAATTTGTATTAACAATGAGAAAGCATGAATGTAGAAAGTAGCACGACGAGAGAGAATTTCACTTAACGCAATTGTGAAATAATTTTATTTAACCTAATTCAGTAACTTCAATTTTAACAGTTTTTCCTTCAATCTCACGATTTCTTCATTTTATGTATGTTGCTTTGAATGTTTCATCATCTATTATGGTTTTGTCATTCGACAATATATTGTCAAATACGACTTCCTTTGGCTCAACAGAATTAACTTTAAAGTCGAATAGAGTCGAAATTAAAATTTAATGACTTCAGTTTTAATTTGTGAGAAAGAAACTTAAATCTTAGCGACGATCATTTTGGTGATAAAGCGGTAGTTACTAGCGCTCATTTACCGACCTATGTAATAGAAAGGTGAGGGGAATTACGACATGGCACGTAGCCTTACCGTGACATTTTGCTCTTCGGAAGTTCACGACACATTTCTTTCATATTCTCTCATGACTACTTACATTCCTGAAGCATGAATGCAACTGGATATCAACAAGATGGGGTACAGATAAAATAACATATTTCACTCCCCTCTCTTGTTTACATTCCAAACCGTCGCAAAAGGCCTTCACCTCCAAATATATTAGGGAGAAAGATCACAAGGATGATCTCGTGTCATATCTAATATTTTCGAGGCGTCCGGATGAAACGCGAAGGAAAGAACTTTTCGATAAAAAGATTCTTCCCTTCCGCATTGAACAAATGAGCACTAGGGAAACTCATATTGTTGCTATTTCGGAAAATAGCGATCGAGGGAGAAAAAGCGAGAATCGAAAGGAAAACAAATGAAAATGGATGGGCGGGAAGAGACCGGAGAGGAAAATAACGTAGAAAAGGGGAGAAGGGTTGAGAATAGAAGCGGAGGATGTTAAGCAGACACCGGCACGAGCATTTCCGTTTCCCCTCCAGAATCGCCAATCTCCTTTCGAACTTAGCGAGCCGCCGTCCCATTTTGAGTGGCGCCACCGTCTCCCCGCTGGGCGACAGATGGACAAAGGGAGATTGCTCCTAGAAATGCATACGCACACACGGCCCTTCGCCCATCCCTGCCCTCGCTATGGATGGCGCTATTTTTCTATCCGTTTTCTCGTTCCCGGATTCTCTTCAGGAACGCGTGGCGACATACGCCTGTGCCGTTTCAGAGGAGGGAAAATGGGTTTCGGATACGCTACAAACTGCGGAATGGAAAGTTGAGGTAGAGATGGAATAGAAGAAGGAAAGAGAAGGAAGGTAGCCAGGAAGCGGAGAGTCTTTCAGAGGACATACATTCTATAAATAGCTTCCGATAGAAACAAATATTTTACGGAAGATGGAGTTTTCGAGATGTTTGAGTCGAAATTACAATCTCATTGATATAATAAATTACACAGTTTACCATACTTTTCTACGGCTGTTTGCAAATAAGATGTAAGAGAATTATCAGGAATGATACGATATCATTATTCGATATCATTATACTATACAAACTGAAGCAGAAATCTTATTAATAATGTTATCACCATCACTGTGGTGCCGAAAATAATTCTCGGTTACATAATGCCCATATAATTTTCAGTAAATATAAATTAAGTGAAATATTTAATAGAAGTCAAATAACAGGAGAAGAAGTCTAGAATAAGTTAGTAATAATGGGAGTTTGCCTAAATTCTTTATGGTAAATCTGCAATCAGATGAGTTCATGACCAAGGAAAAGAGGAGTATGATTTCATAAATCCAAGTAAAATATCAAGAGGAGGACGAAAACCGAGAAAAGTTCTAAAGATAATTGAAGATATACTTTAAATAGTGTTATATTCATATTTTTGTGTTCTTGTAACGCTATTGATAGTTTTAGGAGTTAGCAAAGCAAACAGTTCACGATAAGAACTTGGTACCCTTTTTTACAGCTTACCCATTCTTACAACTTCACTATAACACCGTTATCGTTCAACAGGTGAATATCTATTGTTTAAATCTTTCTTAAAGGGTGGGCTATGAGACGATGTACGGGGATGCTAATCCGACGAAAAAATATTTTAGAGGGAAATTGAAAAATGGTTTTTTAGGTTGTTTTCCTATTTCCCCCTTGGTTATGTAAGCTTCCCCTTGGAGACATGTCTCCCTACTCTCTCAGAGGAATCCAAACTTATGTTTCCTTTTATTATTTTACTCCCCGCGGCACACGTCTACGGCATGCAATAGGCGGCTGAGAGGGGGGAGTCTGGCATGCCCTCATGGGCGCGAGACCGCACATTCGAAGGTGAATCATAGAGGGCGCTCAAACGATGAACGCCTGTTACACTACGGTGCCGCCTGGTTCAACTTAAAGCTGGATCGAGCGAGCAAAGTAAACAAGAATAAGGCGATCATCTTTCGACAATAAATGTGTCTCTATTAAACAAATTGATCGAAGTTGAATTGATCGATCGAATGAATTGATTATCAAAGATATATATGAAATAGAGCAATTTAATGTCTTCGAAAACATAGAGAGATTAATAAATTCGATAAAATTGCAACTACTACATATGCTTGATTAGTTTTTTTTAATATTGAAGAATATTTATGTATGCGCATGGCATGCACATCTCGAATCTATTATTTGGTACTGGATATGTTAAAAAAAAATCCTCAGTATCTCGGATGGTATAAAATATCTATGTATTGATGGCCTAAATATTGATTAGAATTTTTAAAAAATTAACATTAAGATAAACCGAAGAGCGTGTTCATAAAATTAAAGGAAAATGAGAATGCCTTTTAGTCTCTGAAGGTTGAACACCCAATAATTGAACAGCTGCATTTTGATCTTTGATTTAAGGTTTACAGGAAAATGTGAAACCTTTTTAAGTCCTTACGTAAGCTATCGAAAATGTAATTTACTTGCATCATGGATACCATTCTTATTTTCCATGTATTTTTTGTTACCTTTAGAAACAATGAGGAATCCGTTATGTAATGTACTGAGCAAACATTCAGTTGCGATACATTAATGAGACAATTATAATGCTAAATTTTACCTCCTAGTGACATCAAATTAAGTAATTAATGCATTTTATTTTAAGAATTAATACACTAATGCCAATAATT
>KZ308224.1:783579-794359 GCA_000376725.2 Ladona fulva
AGAAACGACAACCGATGGACATCAGCAGTTCTGAACTGGATACCAAGAGACGTGAAGAGACCAAGAAGAAGACCAAGGGACCGATGGAACAGAGACATCATTCAGTATTTAGGGGTAACATGGCAACGAGAAGCTCAGAATAGAGAGAATTGGAAAGCGCTTGGAGAGGCCTACATCCGACGTCGGATTGAAAATGGCTGATGATGATGATGATGATATATATATATATATGATTTCTGTATTATATTTTTCTAATGTAGAGTGTTTAGTCTCAGAGATAGTCGTAAGTATAAGGTATCGTCATTAATATCACTTTCTGTATCTTCTAAGAAAACCGTCTCAGTGGAATGCCCTTTCTTTTAAAATTTTAAGGTATGTTTTTGTTCAAATTGTTTTGTTTTGTATTTTTAAATTGATTCAACCTTCTCATAAAAAATAATCTCAGTAATACTGAAATCGGATAAGTATAAGATATAAATGTTTTGGGTGTTGCAATAAGATTGCAAGATTTTAATTTTAAGATTAAGACTTTCACAATTTTGATAGCAATGTTTAACGATGAGGACGCATTATTGTATCGTGTAGCGCTCCATGCACACTGTACGATACAACAAAGCGCCCTTCTTGTTAAACATTGCTATCAAATGTAGAGTTTAAAATTTAAATTCAAATTCACATCTTGCGCTCTTATTGTAACGCCCTATATCTGAGAACTAGAATACGCGTAGCCAAAATGATAACTTATGTACTCCGGTGTAAACAATTTAACAAGATAATTTATTTATAGATTTGATGTACTGATTTTTATCGAAAACATGTCTTAACTACCAATTTCATTGACATAAACCTCTATTAAATGAATACCCTCTATCAAATGGCTATTTAAAAACAATTAATATATTTCTATTATCGTCAAGAGTATCCGTATTTTAATGAGAACACCTTCTTTGCCTGTTTCAGAATATATATTTGACGTGATACACCAATGATAGCGTTATCCCTTTTTTCGGATGAATTCAATGTTCAGAGAAGAGTACAACATTTTCTTAAAACTAGACTTATACATTAGATGAAGTATACATAAACAAACAACCTCTAGCAATAAATTTCGGTGAAATATTAATAAGGGAGGGTCAGCACCTGTCTCTGTTGAGGAATGCTAAGAAAAACAATGGAGGGGAAAATACGACGAGGGAAGAAAAACAGGGGAGAAAAATGTGTAGGGGAAGCGGTGTTCTTGAGTGAGAGTTTGAGTGTGTTATGGGCAACGGAGGAAGAGCTGAACTTATGATAAATATAAGATGAGGGGGAAGATGAGGAATAGGTGGGGTAAGTAAGAACGAAGGAGAGAGGAGGAAAGTGATAAATCTGAAGCAAAAACTATAGGTTTGCGAAAAAGGATAAGGTGGTCAAAAGGATGAAGTTAAAATTCAAAATTTAAAGAAAAGAAATCGGATCAACATCTAATATATATCTCAGATAGAGCGGATATTGAACAATCATTACGAACGAAATTGTCAAAACCCAATTCATATTTATCTAAATCTGATTCTGGCACATAAACGTTAAAATGGCATTTAAAACGCAATGAAAATTTCCATAAACTGAAACGGAAAATTAAAATAAGTTATTATCTCAGAAAAAATGTATCTTCCTTCACGTGAAAGCGTACATAAAAACTGGTAAAACTAGTGACAAAAATGTCTTACTCAAAGAGGTATTGCAAGAATTGTTAAGTGCTTATCGTTAGTCAAAAATTATAGGATTATAAGAAATGTTTGCTCAATAGCCTTCTCAAGTACGCTGCATTGACAATAGGTCTTGCAAAAAGACTATAATTTAATCGACTTTTATTTCATAAATTGACGCTTTTCTCTAGAGAAATTAAATTCTCGGTGTAAAACCCTCTCAGGAACATCGAATTCAATAAAAAAGTATTTACAGTTGTATCAACAATAGAGGGCATAAGTCTTTGCTTTGCTGAGGCAATCTTCACAACGGATAGGAAACATTTCTGAAAAGAGAAACTGAAGATATCTTGATACCAAATGGATGGTTGATAAAAGTTGACATTTTTTGTAGCGAACAAGGAGGAGATAATAGAGTGCATTGCGGAGCTACGAGAGGAAATCGACTTTACTGATTTTGGCTACAACAATACTTAATAACTATTGCCAGTGTATCCCCATATAGGGATAGAATCGTGTACGTGGCCCCTATTGGAGATCTTGCAACTGATATTTTTGACACTATGCTTCATTTCATGTAGTTAACAAAACCTTTATCACGTAATGAATGTTTTAAGAAGATTTTATCATATCCGAATAAGACTAAAATATATTTAAAAGCATGGTTATGTTGTTTCTGTTGTGGCTCGATATAGTCATCCTGTCATTGAGATTTTCATTAGGAAAGGTGATTCATTTTTTACATCAATTCAGTAAATGCCCTGGAAGCCTATCTGTCCTTAGCACCAATGACCAGCGTGAATCTTTGAAGGATTACGGTACAGTATGTTGTTAGGAGACCATTGTCACGACATAGCTTTATGTCATTAATTTGCAATTCCAAATTATTGGTATGTTTTGCATTACGCAAATCTTCTCTAATTATATTTAAGTTCTTTATTTAAGAGATCTTAAACGAAATATATATATCTTATAATAGGTAATACAGGACAAATAGGTCTCTGAATGAATGCCTAATGAGGTACTTGACTTTATTGCTCTCATTATTGTTGCGAGTCACATTTACCAGCAGAGAATACTCTAGAATAGATTAAAAAATCGTTGATGATAAGATTTTAAATCATTTCCCTACTTTCCACAAAAAATCCGATATTCGAATTAAGGATCAAGGTTTTATTTCATGAAAAGTCGTGCGAGTAATAATATTCCCAAGGAGAATCGTATGAACATAAATAAAGTCTGGCATGACATAATTTTTATTTCCAATAAGCTAGTACAATCATTTATTAATAAATGTTTTATTTATTAATTTAATAAATTTATTGTCACCATATGGGTATTATTATTCTCAGATTTACGAGGATTTTCAGAGTTAAACCGCTCCGACAGACTAAATACAGTTTATTTATACGTACTATTTTAACGGTATTTAAAAGTAGTAAAACAGAAAAATAGTTCAAGAAATTCCTTATCATAGGCATGCTCTCCGCGGAATATAGTATAGTATATTCCGCTTATCATAGGCATCGCCTCCTGATTAAGTTTCCTAAGAAGAAGAATGGGTTTGATAGCTTAGAGTAAGCGAGGAAACGTTAAAAAAACGGTGAAGATGGCACCAGGAGTTACAAGGAGGAGAGAAGGATAAAAAAACCTGCTGAAAAACAGCAATCTCTTGGAGAAATCGGGAAGGACGAGGGAGAGAGGAAAGGGAGCCATCTATGAACAGGAAGGCGAAGAAAGGTTGAATGATGTCCAGGACTGCGGGGTTCATGAGTCAGAGGAGGAAAGATGAGGGAGGCGTAAAAAATTCATCTCCTTCCACCCTCGTCGACAAAGTAAAAAAATGAATGACTGCAGAGCGTAAAAAATTGGTATCCGAACGGGATTTACGGAATTCGGGAATGAGTATGGGAGAAAATAAGTGTGGAACGAGGCGATTATCCCTTTGAGTAATTCCTGCCAGGTCGGAATTAACATCCGAGGAAGGCAGGGAGTCCTTCAACTTGGGGAGTGGGTCGGTGCCTCCAAGAATCCCCCCTTTCTATTTAGCATTCTCATATCGGAGCGAGCGTGTGTTGCGTAGGCCTTTGAGGATTTCTGAGAACGGGAATAACCGGAAATGGATTTCGAGGGATTTTCGATGGAGGCGGAAAAGTCAGCAGGAGGAAAAAAGCAGCCGGGCCGGAAATAATGACGTACTTCCTTCCGTTTGCTCCACGTCATAGCGCGCTTATTGTCCGGGAAGTATGTATCGAGAGGAGCATATTCCTCGGCGGTATAATTGAATTCACTCTCTTCCTTAGAGTGAGTAAATTAAGCTCTCTTTTAATATATTATTATAATTATTTTTAGCGAGTGAAGACAAATTGGTGGAAATGGTTAAAATATATTTACCTATATTGGGACGATATCGGAGAATTATAACTGTAATTCAACCCCCACATTTACTTTTACTAAACTGGTTACCAGAGAGCACGTTTTAATGTTTATCCACCAGGCTACTATAAACTTACCTAGTATATTTCCTTTAATGTCAAGGATCATTGACAATTAAAAAAAATTACTATCAGCGTATCAATATGTAATCTTGGAAACGGTGTCATTAGGCTTTAAAAAATTATGTTACTACGTAAAATAAACATGAGAAAACATAAATCATACATCTCTTAAATTGCATATCCCTACCTATAACGAAGAAATCGAAATTTGTGAAAAGTATAGGAGGAAAATCTCATTTTAAGTATCTCCTCGCATTTAATTTACATCTTATTTGACTTTTCTGTTCACATTTAGGGATTCCCTCCTTACATTATTTTAATCATATTCAAATTCAATATTGAGATTTGAAGTGTAATAATTTCCGTATGAAAATATACAAGAATGATGAATCCTCAGTATCTTGAAAGGGCGACTGAAGTCATGGATATCTCAATTTTTTAATTAGATAATGAATTTTAAGTAAAGACTTGAGTGGTTCATTCACCGAAGTTTATGCTGTTAAAGTTTAACGAGGTATGTCACTAATGCTAATGGTTCTATGAAAAATATAACGTTTTGGTGAAGGAATCTCGTTGGCGGCCATAAATGGCACGGAAAAGTGCGTTTTCCATCCATTCCGATGCTTAGGCCATTGCTGCGCCAATGCCGCGAAAAAAATATTACAGTACTAGTTCTTTTATCACGCCCTTCCAAATACAAAATCCATCACGGAGATAAAACGATAGATCATTTTCATGGATGCCGGATGTAGACAACGGGGATAGCAGATGTTTGTTTCCTTTGCACGCGTAATTCATCCGATACTTCCATCCACGATCGGGATGTCCTCCCTGCCAAAGTGCCACGTTTTGCGTCACTTTTCCTCTCCCGATGAGAATTGATATGAAGCGCAGATAGACCGGTCGGCATTTTGTTTTCCTCCTCTTTTCCATGAATATTCCGTTTCTTTCCGTCGCTGCAGAGGAATATGGGGAATCAAGACCGCCATCATTCAAATCGCATATTTCTCGGAAGTCGGCGATACGCTTTTACTCATAATGTATTCTATATTTTTTTGCGTTCGTCGAAACCGTTTGCGAGAATTCCAAGTAACGAATCGTGGAATAATGGTTTCGTTCCCCAACGCGATGCAGACAGTCGGGTAATGTGTGGCTTTCGATCCTCTTGGCAAATCCGCGATTAATTTTATTGCGAGCTGAAAGTCGTAAATTTCGGGGACCTTTTGCCGTTCCGACTGTCACGTGTCCCTCACTGACATTTTATAAATTTATAGCGCGTGTTCCGCAGGAAGTGGAGGCGATTATTTGCGACGCAAGATAAAAACGTATTTTTAAAGCGCTAAAACCTTTTCCTGGCCTATTTGTTGGCAATTTTCGATGGCACAGCTTAATGTGGACGCGAATGATTTCTCAGTGTTTCGTTCTGGAGGCTTTAGCGGTCGCTTGCGTTGCTCTTACGATCGCGTCAAAACCTCTAAAGCATTTGCATTATGAAAAATCAGCTGCTTTCAGTATCCTTAATGAGTGATATTTCCCCCTTCTCTCCTCCTTTAATATATCTTATCTGTAATCCTAACGGATTTCTCATTTTATTAAGATTGTACATAATCGTTTAGGTTACGGTTAGTTTTAAAAACTTGACCACTACCATCAATTTCAAAGTTACTGTACTTTTAGCTCTTTTATAAAATGTGCTCCATAAACATTCTCAATCTGAAAGACATGTTTTCATTGGTTAACGGCAATTCCATTTCAAGTAAATGAAAACAATGCATGCACTAAGAAACTGGAAAACAAGAGCGTCAACCGTCATTAATAGAAATGAAAACGAATTGTCATGATTGATAGGATGGTAAATTTTCATTGATTTTCAAGTGGTACTTTTTGTTTCTATGCATGACTAAACAATTAGACGAAAAAGATACAGTGGTGGTATAAAACTCCTGGAATGTATTTAAAGTATCCCTCAGTAGTGTTCAAATATTTTCAAGAATAATCCGGAAAAAGTACTACTTTGCAATGTACACGTCAGCAGACCTTTAACGCACCAACATGATACTCGTATTTATACACCAATACTTCGGTTTGTGTGAAAAGTTCATGGAGAATTGCACAAAACTAAAATCAAATAACCCCCTATATTATGTTTATTATGAGAGACGTTTATGCTATTATTCTCAAGAAACAATTAGAGAAAACATCAATCCTTTGCTGTGTTATTAAATGCTACAAAATCTTGGATGATAGCGACTGACTTCGCAAAAACCGCTATTTTTCGCAGTTATTTCATTACTTTTGCGTTTATGATGAAAAGTATACCTTATCGAGATGTGCAAATACATAGTTATTCACTCGAGTTAACTGAATATCTTCCACCTCAATTCATTATTTTTACCATTATATCCCTCCTTCCTTCTTTTTTTATTTGCAAAATCCATCTATAGCGACGATAATTGCTCAATGATTCCGCGTCACATATTGAACATGTAGCGACAACTGGACCGAGTGGAATAGATCGGAGACATCCAGACGACACTGCTTCTGACAAGATAATATATACATCCTTTCCCTTCTTTTCTCTTGCTTCACAGAATGCAGATGGCGGTTCAATTTCTCGCTATTTTGCCCAATACCAGGCACAGCAGTCGTGCGTGATATTATATACACTATTTTTGCGTCTCTCCCTGTTTTTGAGCACTGGATATATTGCCGCTCTAGCCGAAGAACTGGAAACTTACTTCCTTTTCCTACTTTTTTCGTTTTTTTTTCTTCCTTGCCTGGGCTTACTGCAAAATGACTTTCTCCATCTCACTGATCCTTCCAAAGTGCGCGGTTGTTTTTATTTAGATTCGGAACTTTTCGAAAAATCCTTTTCTCAAAATAATCGCATATTTGTCGAAATTAAATGGAAAAGAAATGTAATTTGTTTAGTATTTCATGGATGGAGAATTCCTTGCGGGTTCTTTCCGCATATTGAGGAAATAATAAACTAATACCGAATTCAAATGATTTTGTGTTTCCTTCTTGTGACGCCTTTTGGAATACATATTTCAAACATACCGCAATTTTGAATAGGTTCATTTGATCTTTCGATCCATCTGGTCAGTTTCAATGCAAATGAATATTATTGGGCAGCTGATAAAAGGAATTCGGATATAAGGAACCTTTACTGATCGGTGATAAAGATACAGATGAATATTTTACACTAAGCATTTACGAGTATTAAAACACAATTAGCTTCGTAATTATCATTCATTCATTATCCTTAACGTTTGGCTTTTGTCCCTCCTAGTGAAAAAAATTGTTTTAAAATCAAGAATTCTTTTAAAATCTGCGGGCCTATTCGTGCGTTGTGTTTCATTTAAAAGGATTTAATTACCCCTGCGCAATCAACAGCTAACACTCAAAAAGCATTAGATCCTTTTACAGCTAAGACTCAATTTAACGCAATACGCCTCAATAAGATAGCATCTCAAGATATTCTTGATTTCATCCATGCTCTTTTTATGTAGCTTTGATTAACGAATGATTGAGAACATATTTTCAAAACCTTCAGTTTCTCTGGAAAAATATCGAGGTGTTTCGGGGTAAATTTACGGAATCACTAAATAGAGAAAAAAAATCGGTATCTAATTAAGGTGAAAGCATTCGAAATGTTTTTTTAGATTATATTTGAGGTAGATACTGACATTGAATATGAAAAGTGGGAAGAATGGTAGGTGATAGCAATAAGAACTACCAAATCTAAGCATTAAGAAGTTTTAAGCGTAGAAATTGCGATTGAAATCGTAGTAAATTATTATGTATCTTCAACGTTTTCCATCGATCCGGGGCTAGAGGATAATTGACGGGAATCACATTTAAAACTGGGATAGTCCCAGTCGAAGCTGGACGTTTGGTAAATCTAACAATGGGCAACTTAATATGACACTCCAAGTAGTAGTAGTAGTAGTAGTATTGATAAAAGTGCTTCGACTGCTAAGGTCATTTCGCTACACTCCAAGTATAATTGTGTACTAAGTCTCTAAACTATGTACCTACAGTGGCGGAAAACAACGCCAAACTTCTTAGTGTCAGAATGCGGCGTACCGGCTAACTAACTGAAATCACTCTTCCTCCGACAACTCGACATCACTGAGAAATCCAGTTCAAACCGGAAATATTCAAACACCAATAAATGGTAAAAGGTTTTACGTCTCGCAAAATAGGCTGTCGTTTATTTTTAAGATCCGCGAAATTTCCCTGGAGTTTATGTGATTCCCTCACCCCGCAGTCAGCCGAAGTTTTGAAGCCGTATCACGAGTAAATTACGTCATGGTATTTAGCATATTTTTTAGTGCAGTAACCCCTTTAAAAAGTATTTCTTTAGATTTAAACTTTAAGAAATATACAACAATGAATATTATTCGACGTTTCTTTTTTTCTCGGGATTTTATCTAAAGAAGAAAAAGTTTGATCGTGATCCAAATAGTTGTCGACGAATGTCATTTTAGAACGCCATGCCCAATACCATAGGCCTTAGCCATACTAGCCAATATTATTTTTCACTTTGCCTACCTATACGCTATCGAGAACTGTAATATCTCATTGCATATGGAATTACAAGTTTTCTTTCGATACTTATTAAAATTTCTTCTCTTTCGAAGTCGGTATTTCATTTCGGTTTTTCTCTTTCTAAGTTAAGTTATTATATTTGAACTCGTATAACGAGTGGTTAGCATTTTAATGGAGTTGTAACTCTAACGTATGCTGAGACATTTATATGCCAGGTTATACAAAATATATTACTTTGCTTAGATCAACTTTCCAAGGAACATTTAATATTTCACGTACTGTGCCTTTTTCACCCAGCGAATGAAATCCAGCTGTCGACAGAAAAAGTTCTGAAATTCAAACGAAGGCACAGTTTAAATATGTAATTAGTCTACGGAATATAATTTTCAACCATTTTAATACCGCACGTAAAGGAAACTCTATCTTAATAGGAGAATATAAACACCGCTTGGGACATAGTTTATACGAGTTCCTTGTCCGTCAGGAATGAAGACGATAACATAATCGAAAATACCATTACCGAAGGGCTCCCAGATAGACAAGTGTGCAACGCGTTCGACTTCAATGAAAGCGGTCCCGGATTCGAATCCCGGTGGGGGCCTACGTGCGAAATGACCTCAGCTGTCGAAACACTTTTAAAAATACTATACTACCATTTTCAAAATTAAAACAAACATTCTAGCATCACTACCAAATAATGTTGTCACTACCAAATAATGTTGTCAGATCTGCTGTTAATTTCGTATATTTAAGGTTGGCGATGCTTTCTTCCGTGCTGTTTCTGTAAGTTGCAATGAACGCCACTTCTTTCAGGCGAAACGTTGCGTTAATTTCTTCCTCCACTACACATAAAATCTTTCTTTGAATTCAAACACTTTGAATCTTCTTTAAATTATACTCGAAATTATTTTAGAAAAGGATATCGCAAATTTTGGATTTTTATCTTATTTGTACGTCACAAAAACGAGCAACATACTTTTACTCGATGTTGACACGTTTTCCTTTTCAATCCTAGGATAGACACTCATGTGACACTCTCTCTCTCTGAATAGCGATCTAGGTACGAAAGTTTTCGTGCTGCTGCTATAGAAGCAATGGCTCCGGTCGTAAACCTGTACCATAGTTCATTGCATCCTTGTTTTATCCTTAGAGCTAGGGGTCCGTGTTGGCGCAAGAAGAGAGTAAACTCACATCTACAAAGCTGAGAGTATACATATATTTTCAATATATCCATATAACTATTAGAATATTTTACTCAAAAATATCTATAATGATTACAATACGTATCCCTGTCTTTTAAGGTATTTTATGATACTCAATAGCTATAATGTAAGAATACCACATCCACATAAGTGAAATAAATGTGCATAATGAATTTTATAATATTTAGGAAACATTCAGGCAGTATTCATTGCTTTTCAAACTTTGTTTTCCCGAAGTGATTTATAAGGAGTAGTAATATTTTAGTAGTTACTATTTTAGTTAATTAACTTAATGTCATTTGATGCAAACCATTAATATCACTGCAAACATAAAATCACTTGAACTCTAATATATGTGCAGTTCTCATTAAAAATCTGATTAAAGACATTACTTTATATTTTTATAAATTTCAACGAAACACTGTGATTCAGAGATTCATTAAGCTTTACATTTCTCCACATTGTCAATGAATTTTTATCTTAGATATCCTAGATTTGTAAACTACAGACTGAATAATAATAATATGTATCAATATAATGTACAATTGTTAAAATGTATAGAACTAGAGGAACTGTGCACCCGTAGGAATCTATCAGACTTAATTTTTTTGTATAAATTGGTGAATGCTAAAATTGACTGTTCAACATTATTATCATGCATTCAAATAAGAGTTCCTAAACATATAACAAGGTCAAATGATACTTTTGTCAATGATAAATATGCAAGAAATTACTCATATAATTCACCCATTACCAGGATGCAACGATCAAGCAATGACTTTCTTAGTGTTCACTCTATAGATATATTTAATACAAATATTATGCAAATAAAGTCTGT